>MJUU01072696.1:0-20442 GCA_002080025.1 Modiolus philippinarum
GACTTTCTTTTGATGAGAGCTTTCTAAAGGTACCATATTTGTATTTGAACTTTGCTTCTAGACTTTAGTGATAGGGTGTTTATGTTTGATATGTGACATTCTTGTTAAGAAAGTTTTCTGTTACTTTCGAATTTATTGTGCATTGAGGTTACTGGAATCCCCGGCGAGCTATGTTGTCTTCTGACAACTCTTGTTTTTCTTCTTTTTAGCTCGCCGGGAGAGCTATTGTCATACCCCCGGTGTAGGCGTCGGCGTCAGCAAAACTTTAACCTGGCTTGTGGAATTGAGACCCGAATAGCTAGGATGTTGATATTTGGTATGTGACTTCCTTGTGATGAGAGCTTTCTTCTGGTACTATACTTGTAGACATTTTGACCTTGACCTTGCCCCTAGGACAATTATTACAAAACTTTAACCTTGCCTCTAGAAGGTAGACTTTTAGTGGTAGGGTGTTCATATTTGGTATGTAACTTCCTTATGATGAGAGCTTTCTTCTGGTACCATACTTGTAGACTTTTTGACCTTGACCTTGCCCTGAGGGCAATTTCTAAAAACTTTAGCCTTGCCTATAGAAGGTAGGCTTTTAGTGGTAGGGTGTTTATATTTGGTATGTAACTTCCTTATGATGAGATCTTTCTAGTGGTACCATATTTGTAGACATTTTGACCTTGACCTTGCCCTGAGGGTCATTTTTGAAAAACTTTAACCTTGCCTCTAGAAGGTAGGCTTTTAGTTGTAGGGTGTTCATATTTGGTATGTAACTTCCTTATAATGAGAGCTTTCTTCTGGTACCATACTTGTAGACATTTTGACCTTGACCTTGCCTCTAGGGCAATTTTCAAAAAAAACTTTAACCTTGCCTCTAGAAGGTAGGCCTTTAGTGGTAGGGTGGTTATATTTTGTATGTAACTTCCTTATGGTGAGAGCTTTCTTTTGGTACCATATTTGTAGACATTTTGACCTTGACCTTGCCCTGAGGGCAATTTCTAAAAAAACTTTAACCTTGTCTATAGAAGGTAGGCTTTTAGTTGTAGGGTGTTCATATTTGGTATGTAGCTTCCTTATGACGAGAGCTTTCTTCTGGTACCATACTTGTAGACATTTTGACCATGACCTTGCCTCTAGGGCAATTTTTAAAAAAAACTTTAATCTTGCCTCTAGAAGGTAGGCCTTTAGTGGTATGGTGGTTATATTTTGTATGTAACTTCCTTATGGATAGAGCTTTCTTTTGGTACCATATTTGTAGACATTTTGACCTTGACCTTGCCCTGAGGGCAATTTCTAAAAAACTTTAACCTTGTCTATAGAAGGTAGGCTCTTAGCGGTAGGGTGTTCATATTTGGTATGTAACTTCCTTATGATGAGTTCTTTCTAGTGGTACCATATTTGTAGACATTTTGACCTTGACCTTGCCCTGAGGGCAATTTTTAAAAAACTTTAACTTTGCTTCTAGAATTTAGTGATAGGATGTTTATATTTGATATGTGACTTTCTTGTGAAGATTAATTGTGCATTAAGGTTACTGGAATCCCCGGCGAGCTATGTTGTCTTCTGACAACTCTTGTTTTGTCTATTACAGTAATAGGGCATCTTTGCTAGCCAAGGGTTGCGATCAGCTTCTCTCCTCTTTACCCTTGGCGGATTGAGTCACAATTTGTGAAACATCAGTTTCAAATTATCTCCCTTTAAAGTAAGAATTTCAGTATGATTTATTGTAATAATAAATGATTATTTATTGCATCTAATAATACAATAATTCACAAAATATATATTTGACTTCAAGGAAATAACCCTTCAAAAGTAAAGAAAGATAATTAAATCATGGAAATTTTGCGAAATAGAAAAATCACTAAATGCCATATTTTATAAGTTTTATTGTTTTGATATATAGACGTTTTCAGAAATTGGTAAATTTTGGTTATCTCCCCTGATCACGATAGGTCCGCCATTAAGAGGGAGACGGGTACCACACACAGTACATTACTTATACTGATAAATTATTGAAAAAAAAAAACACTTTCTAGCTTTTATCATTTCAAGACATGAGTTTGTTTCATCTACATTTGAAAAAAAGTTTTAATTGAACATTGATATTTTTAAAAATTTATTATTAATTATTTATAGGATTATCCAGAGATATATGCTTAAAGAAAATCTTACAACACACTAAAATACACGTACTAAAATATTTCACAGAGTAATCATAAAACCTGAAATGATACATGTAACACCCCAATAAACAAGTTGTCAACCTTTCCTGTGAATATACTCTATGTTGTCCCAATTAACACAGGTACCTGTTTACCCTTTGAAGTATGCAAGCTACTCTTAAATCTAGATGAATGTGAAAAAAAATCAACAAGTTTTAAAACAGAACTGTTGTAAAATAAGCAAACAGTTTATCCAAAAAAAAAAAAAGATTTTCGATAAAAAAAGAAATAAATGAAGAACAAGATACACAAAAAACATTTGTAATTTGTATAGCTATTAGCTAGGTTTACCTGTCTTAAAATATTTACTTCAAAGACATAATTTCAAATGAACTTTAATAGCAAATGGAAAATAGGCGAATTTCACAGATCTAATGTGGCAAAGTGGAATATCATTATCAAACAACGTCAGAATACACCTTTTTAGAAGATGTGTATTGCACGTGTATTACTTGAAAATATTACCGACAACTCAGATACAACGTCATTGTAAAAATTTGAAGTTACGAGAAGTCCCGTTTTCAGATATCAAGATATTCAACATGTTCAATCAAGGCAAATATAATTTAAACTTAATGCAATACACACAACTTACAGAACAGAACACATCAAGACCATATTTGAAGCCAATGGGGAGCTTTTTTTTTATAAGAAAAATATGCGATTAAGTTTATTTAACTATGAGAAATGCACATTATGCAATATACCTAAAGCAAAGCTGACGCAGGACCCGCTATTTCAAATAACACTTAAGCAATACACATAAAACGTTTTTACATTCAGGAGTTGTAACCAAATAATGAAATTTGTAAAGAAGTCATCCACAGAACAGTAAAAACACAAAATAAAATTTAATCTTTAAAATATCTTTAAATCAAAAGACCTTGATTTGACTTATGTTTTACAATTTTCAAACCATCAAACTTTTCCACTCAAATCCAATAAATAAAAGTGCATTTAGTAAATCAACTGAATGCAAACCATCAGTCATTGCCATTAAAAAAAAATCGGAATGTATGTGAAAAACAGAATACACAGATTTTACAGAAAAGGTAACCCTTATTTATTTATTCTTATTTTTTTTTAGATTCACAATGACTTTTTAATGAAGAAATTTAATTCCTAATCTGGTAGGTTTTTTTTGCTAATGAAGTATTTAATACCAGAAGAAAATGTGTATTTGGAATTAGAATAAAAACGAAAATATGTTTAACAAAAATAACGTAAAAGCTTTATCAAATATATATATTTATCAAAGTTTATTACAAATAAGTGTGATTTACTCATATAAATAGAGATTTATTCCAAATACTAAGTATGTGCCTAATATTATCTTTCTTTATGTGCCTAATATTATAATCTATCTTTATGTGTATTCAGATGTCGAAATAAATAAATAAAATAAACAACAATGCCGAAAAAATATATTTCTTTATTCTTTTAATTCATTCTTGGGCAAAATCATTAACTGATACGTATTTCTATTTCCATTTTGGGTGCATCTCGTGAATACGGTACCTACGGTACCTATAAATTTCAAATTTTCAAAAGCATATTACTACACTTAAACGTTAAATATCTGCCTTGAAACTTATTTGTTGCCATTCTGTTATCTTTTATCTTTTCAACGACTCTATTAACAAGTTTCTTACATGTTGAATAAACAGGTAATTAACAATTCAATTACCCTACCTGTGCGGTACCATTCAATAATAAAGTAATCGAAAAAGCCCGAGTCGGGTCAAATCTATCTACCTGTGTCGGATTTAGTGTTCCGAATGGAACAAGATGGCGGCACCCACTATTTCAATTCTCAAAACGTCTATATTCAAAATATGAATGTAAGTTAATTAATTGGCTGCAGTGAAGGTTAACTGCAACCAATCAAAGACGTGGATTTGAGGCTTGATCTGCCAAGGGTGAAGATGAGAGGAGTGGATTGTAACCCTTGGCTAGCGAAGATGGTAATTGGGTAGAACTTAAAATAATCTCAATTATAACTTGCATTTGAAGAATTTTTGGTAATAAGGTAAATGAATACTTGTTTGAATTGGTAAACCTATACATGATATTCTGTTAGATTGAGAAAAAAAAAGCACTTTCTAAACTTGTTGAACATGAGTGACGATGACGCAGGTCCAGACATGTAATTGGTCTTGTTATATTTGCATTAGATGTGTGCAGCTAATCACTGGGTCTAGTTCTTTATTGTGTCCATTTAATTACTGTATCAAGCTCTTTACTGTGTCCTCATTCATTTTGAATTACACTCATTCAAGTTTCAGTGTTGGACATGCTGTGGTCGTATCATGCTGCGCTCAGCGTAGCCCTTTATTGATATTGCTCTTGGTGCAAACAAGAGACCCCAAGATGTCAATTTTTGCACATGTGGCATGTGACTCAAACTCCTCCTACATTTATAGATTTATGGATTTAATTTTGTTGTAGATTTGTTGCATATAGTCTGTAGATGCCCAATAAGCTTTCGGATTTTTGATCTTTATCTTGGTGCAAACAAGAGGCCCCAAGATGTTGATTTTGACGAAGGCCCAAAAATGTCGATTTTGACACATGTGGCATGTGACACAAACTCCTCCCACATTTTTGGATTTAGGAATAAATTCTTTATGCAGAATTTTTGCATATAGTCTGTAGATTTGCAATAAGCTTTCAGAATTATGATTCTGGTTCCAACTTTGGTAAATTTCCTGAAAATGTCAAATTTGAGCATATAATTATGTATATTAGCATTTTTTTTCATAGTAAATGATATTTTGAATAATAAGAATTCTGAAATAAGATTCCAAGTTTGGTAAATTGCCTGAAAGTCTCAAAGACCACATATTTTTTTGGAATTCTACCTAGCAACCATACTTAAATAATTTGTTTAGTTTAGCATGTTTAGGACAAACACTTTAACTAAATGGATTTCAAATAGCTTTCTTAATTTAGGACAAACACTTTCATCAATTGGATTTAAAAAATATTTGATTACAATCTTGGTAAATTTCCTGAAAGTCTCAAAGACCAATTATATTTTGGAATTCTACCTAGCAACCATACTTAAAGAGCTTCTTTAATTTAGGACAAACACTTTCATCAATTGGATTTCAAAAATATTTGATTTCAGTTTTGGTAAATTTCCTGAAAGTCTCAAAGACCACTTATTTTTTTGAATTCTGCCTAACAACTATATATCCTTAAATTGTTTTTGTAAAAATAACTACTATCAATAGTTTTATTTCAAAAATATTGGGAAAAATATTGCCCAGGGGGTGTCAAACAGGGAGTGCGGGGATAGCTGTCGTTCCGACAACATCTAGTTTTTAGATTTCTTTTGATACATATATTTATATCAACTAGAAGTGATGCCTTCAGAAATGATGGCCATCCATGCACTTCTCTGTTTGACACAGAAAACAGTTGTTATAGACCCTGGGCATAATTTTCCTCAACATTTTGGAAATCAAATTATGTATTTTCACTATTTGTACTAATAAAGAAAACAATGATATATGGTTGCTGGAAAGAATTCCAAAGATATTTTTGAAATCCAATTGATGAAAATGTTTGTCCAAATTAAAACACATAAATTGCTAGGTAGAATTCCAAAAAATAAGTGGTCTTTGAGACTTTCAGGAAATTTACCAATATTGGAATCTAATATTTTTGAAATCCAATTAGTGAAAATGTAATAATGTTTGCCCTAATTGAAATAAATTCTTAAAGTATGGTTGCTAGGTAGATTTCCAAAAAATGTGCTCTTTGAGACTTTCAGGATATTTACCAAAATTGGAATCACATTTCAAAATTCTAAGTATTCAGAATTTTATTTTTCCAAACACTTCTCAAAATAAGAGATTATATGCTATAAGTTGAAAAAAAAAGATATGAGTCTTTGACATTTTCATGAAATTTGCCAAAGTTGGAACCATAAGCAAAATTCTGAAAGCTTGGTTTGGGATGAGCTTTATTGAAACCTTGTATATATCTGAATAAGGTACATGTGTATTAAGAGGTATGCAATTAAATGGAGTTGACTGTATCTGCAGCTAGACATTGGAAGTCACAGAAACAAATTCTTTCAATATTAAATGAGAAAATAAAAGTGTATGTCACTGTCAAAATTATTCAACACAAGGAACAGTCAATGTATACCTGAAAACACAATTTCTCTAATTCTTGTTCAAAATAAATACTTCCCAAATGGTGTTAGATGAAATTAATAAGCAACATGTTTGGAAATTGATCTCACTTGCGGATTGGTCAATCATGTGTCTAATTGCAGTTTCTAGAAATAGTGCAACTGGATGTTGATGAATTTAGAACACCTGCATTATTGTGTAGCGAAATGGTTTTTGCATTTTTATGACGTAGATAACTCAATTTATTGATAATATGACATTTTTATCAAAAATATTATATTCAACACCCCTTTCAATGAATGGCGCAATTATAGCAACAAAATGGTGGCATACTTGAGACTGGAGACTACGGAGATCGCTCTACTTCAAATAAATTGAGTAGAAATTAGAGAAACAATCTCTAACATTGTTTTCCGGTTTATTACGAAAATTTCTCACATTTCAATAGTTTAATTTTCATATTTTAAAGTTCTCGGGTAAACCTTGAACTTTAAAATGTGAAAATTTAACTATCTCATTGTGAGAAATATACGTAATAAACTGGAAAACAATGTTAGAGACTATATGTAATGCATAGAATGCACGGAAAGGATCCATTACGAAAATAAAAGATTGAATATAGTCTGATATGGATTTATAGCTGCCTGTTTTATTGTTTAGTACTGTAACAAGTATATAGTAACCTCCATAAGTTGCACTAGTGGAGTATTCCTTCAGCTCAGTTGGTAGAGCAGTGGACCATGTGGACTTTCGTAGTACTAAGATCCAGAGAGTGAAATAGATAACATCTAGTTTCTGAAATAATCTTCTTTAGCCTACGGTTACAATCCTCTTCTGTGTGAAGCAGATTGAACTCTTGGCTAGTGGAGATGGTACCGTGCAAGAGATCAGTAAGATACCATTCACATGATTATTTTACAATGTATGTTAAACTGACACATTGAAATTCCTGAGTATAAAAATTTATAAAGTTTCTGGGTTTTTCTACATTTACCTTGTACATTAGTATTACAAGATATATTATTTAATTTCATGTATAGTCAACATGGTTTACCGAGAGGCCAAACTCTTTGTATCATGTTGTACATTGTATTACAAGATCTATAATTGAACATGTTAATTCTATGTTTTTGTACAGTCAACAGTATGTCAACATGGTTTCCAGAGAGGCCAAAACCTTGGTACCATCGCTTGTGTACCTGTGTTGTAAAAGCTGGACCAGTCCCTAAACATGTGGCTATTATTATGGATGGAAATAGGCGCTTTGCAGTGAAAAATAGTATGGAAAAGGCTGAAGGTCACTTAAAAGGTTTTGACAAGCTGACGGAGGTACCAGTACACTTATCAGAATATTCGCATAAATGTTTTATGTTAAAAGATTCAGACAGTATGAGAGAAACTTCCATGATATAGATTCATTTAATAAAAAATGAAAGGATATTGAGTAAATTCACGTGAGTCAAAGTCACTACAAATTTATATACGGTAGGACCAAGCAATGGAACAATGTTTTTATGGTTGTTCTTCATCTTAGTCACAAAACCTACATTCATTAAATGATCAATGAATCGCCATTGGAACAACTTGATCTTTTGATGTGCCTCACTCCACTCTATTAAAACTCCTTACAAAATCTTTACTACATTGTATTTCAATTATGTCCCCTGATTATATGATAAACTCGTATTTCATGTTACTTTTCATAAAGTTAAATGAAACCAAGAAGTTTAACATAGGTCCATTGATATTTCACAACTGTTAATATTATTAATTAAAAGTCATGTATGGAATAGTATATCAAAGACTTTTGGATAAGTTGAATCTTTCATGCTGATTTTTGTCGGGTTTTTATGCCATCTAGAGATTTTTTTTAGCTATAAAGGTAGCTCATAGTTTTGATTTAGTGGTTTGCCTTGTCATTTCCACCACAGACCTATATTGATATATGAAGTAGAGAAAAGAAATGGATGTAGCGTTGTTCGACAATTAGCAAAGAATTCAGCTCAAACCGGTGCTAGGAGCTAGCTTGAACTTACTATGCTCATTGTTGAAGGCCTCATGTTGACTTTGAGATGAAAAACAACAATAAAAGCATTGTTTTTTACCATGTATTTGTAGAGGCTTTGTCTCGTGTGCATTTACTCCATATCCTTTCATTCAACATTTACAGTGTATTAATTTATAACCTACTATTTGTTTCACTTATTCATGGAACTAAAGGTGGTTCAATAATGTCAAATTAAATATCTCCATGTTTGGTTCATATACTGATGCATGTGAAAAAATTCATTGAAAGTTTATTATACCCCCGCTTTGAAAAAGCGGCAGGTATATAGTGGTGGCCTTGTCCGTTCGTCTGTCCGTCCGTCTGTCTGTCCGTCCGTCCGTCACACATTTTGGTCACAGTTTTGCCAGCTTGTATATGTTGGAATGATTTCATATTTGGTCAGAAGCTTGATTATGATGAGTTGTAACGTGTAAACTATTTTCAGGTCTGTCGTGTTGCTACTTCCTGTTTGCCGATATGTTGAAGTTTTACTATAACACACTATGAGAAATTTTGGTCACAGTTTTCTCAGCTTGTATATGTTGGAATGATTTCATATTTAGTCAGAAGCTTAATTATGATGAGTTGTAATGTATAAGCTATTTTCAGGTCTGTCATTTTTGCACTTCCTGTTTGCCGATATGTTGAAGTTTTACTATAACACACTATGGATGAGAAATTTTCGTCGCAGTTTACTTAAATTGTATGGGTGGGGATGATTTCAGATTTGGTCAAGAGCTTTATAATAATGAGTTTTAACGTGTAAGCTATTTTGAGGTCTGCCATATTACCACTTCCTGTTGGCCAATATGTTCAAGTTTTACTGTAACCCTTTATGGATGAGAATTTTCGTCACAGTTTATTTGGCTTCTATAGGTGGGAATGATTTCAAATTTGGACTAGAGTTGTAATGTGTAAGCCATTTACAGGTCTGTTGTGCATGCACTTCCTTTTTGCCGATTCTTTGATGTTTTAACAGTAATTAACTAGGAAGGAGAAATTTTCATGACAGTTTTCACAGCTTTCATAGGTTGGGTTGATTTCATATTTGGTCTGAAGCTTGATTTTGATGAGTTGAAATGTGTAAGCCGTTTTCAGGTCTGCTGTATTACCACTTCCTGTTTTCTTGGCTTGATTTCAAGTTTGGTCTGGACAACTGTTTAAAGAATTGTATTACACTTTGCAGGGGTATTCATTTGTGGCCCAACGGACCACAGTTCTTCTAGTTTAGTGAATAATGATACACATTCAAAACAAGTTTTTCAGACACAGATTTCTTCCTGTTGTATTTATAAATATAATGTACAAGAAGTTTTTATTTCCAAAACAAGTGTTAATTTATCTAATCTAAAATAGAAATAAAATTGCATAGTCAATATAAACCAAATAACTTAATGGTACTAGTAGTTCAGTAACATCTAAACATAACAAAAGTTATGTTTTTGGTTTGTGATTTCTGGGAGAAAAAATTAATCTAAAAATCAGTTTCACTTTCGAAAAGAACACAAAGAATCATCATAGAACCATAAATAAAATCCATCATCAGGCTAAAGAAATGATAAATTACGTAGCTGTTATAAGACACTACCTCAAATCAATTTCAGTGTAGATTAGAAAATCTGGATGAGGCAAAATACTTGAAAGTATAAATGAAGCAACATTTTAGAAAAAAAGCTCTGCATGTTTATATTATGTATAATACATAAAAAAAATCAACTCTCATTGAAATATTTATAATTGTTCAGGTACTTGAATGGTGCTTAGACCTGGGTATTAATGAAGTGACTGTGTATGCCTTTAGTATTGAAAACTTCAAAAGATCTAAAGAAGAAGTAGATTGTTTAATGGAGTTAGCCAGAAAAAAGTTCAAAAGGTTAATGGAGGAAAAGTAAGATAATTGTTTGTCATACATTTCAATATATATGTCCATGATTCATTTTAGTTATAATTAGGGCCCCGCATTCAGATGCGGGTGCCCTATAGTTTTCACTTTGTCTGTCTGTCTGTCTGTCTGTCCGTCCGTCCGTCTGTCCGTCAACAATTTTTTCTGTCACAGATATCTTGGCTCCTACTGGAGGGAATGATTTGAAATTTGGTCTGAAGCTTGGAAATGATGAGTTGTATTGTGTAAGCAATTTTCAAGTTTGTCGGACATCCACTTCCTGTTTGCTGATACTTTGATTTTTTACTATAAATCAAATTTTCTGTCACAGATTTCTTGGCTTCTACTGGACGGAATGATTTGAAATTTGGTCTGAAGTTTGGAAATGATGAGTTGGATTGTGTAAGCAATTTTCAAGTTTGTCAGACATCCACTTCTTGTTTGCCAATACTTTGATTTTTTTACTATAAGCCAAATTTTCTGTCAAAGATTTTTTGGCTTTCACTTGAGGGAATGATTTGAAATTTGTTCTGAAGTTTGGAAATGATGAGTCGCATTGTGTAAGCAATTTTCAAGTTTGTCGGGCGCCACTTCCTGTTTGCCGATACTTTGATTTTTTTTCTATAAATCAAATTTTCCGTCACAGATTTCTTGACTTTTACTTGAGGGAATTATTTGAAATTTGGTCTGAAGCTTGGAAATGATGAGTTGTATTGTATACCGTTTTTTTGGTGTGTATTACACGCACATATTTTCCCCCAGAAAAGTCCTAGTGAGAGGGGATGTGTTTTGTACATGCGAACTTCAAAAGACCATTTTTTCCTGACCACCGTCTAACTTAACTTCAGACCGGAAATGACATTAGAAATAAGTATAAAATCCTTGCTGTGATCCAGATACGAACCTGTGTTTGATGATAACAAAGTTTGCTTATGTTAACATGATTAGATGTGTATTGTTTTCTATGTATACAACATGTATATTCAGAGATTTCCCATATTTGTTTTGATTAGGTGAAACCGTTTCCGGGTTTCAGGGATAGACGATACTTTCAAGTCATAATGTAATTATATTTATGAAAAGGGATAGTTTAAATGAAGTTAATTAATGCATAAACCGATTATGAAGATCAATAGGGGAATATCACTTAAAAATTTACCAAAGTCAAACCGTAATATTTACGTATCTGTAACCGCCTTTGACTTTTAATTACGTTTTGAGATAAACTTCCTGTGTGTACAAAATCAATGTTTTTCGTTTGCAAATTTCCCAAAATGTTTGAACAAACCAGTAAATAAATACAGATACAGTTATTCCTCTAAATATAAGTGAATAAAGCATCATGTATTCCATTTAATTCAGTCCACAAGGTAATTCTCGGCGTCTCTTAGACATTTTTGGACAGAACANGCATTGTGTAAGCAATTTTCAAGTTTGTCGGGCGCCCACTTCCTGTTTGCCGATACTTTGATTTTTTTACTATAAATCAAATTTTCCGTCACAGATTTCTTGACTTTTACTTGAGGGAATTATTTGAAATTTGGTCTGAAGCTTGGAAATGATGAGTTGTATTGTATACGCGGTTTTCAAGTTTGTTAAACGTCCACTTCCTGCTTGCCAATACTTAGACTTTTTACTGTTAACCAAATTGTCATCATTAGATTTATTAACTTTTATTGGCTTAAATGATTTTAGCTAAGAAATGATAGGGTTTGGTAAAACTTCAAGAAATCACTATATCCAGCAAATTACTGTATCAACACATTTGGGTGTCAAACAGAATTTGAATCCACACTTACCTGAAATTGACTTTTGCCCCAAGTTTCAGGATTTAAATTGCGGGGCACTTCCGAAAACGCCAGTTTTCTGTATGTAGTTTGAAAGGAAATAATATATAATATGTCTTGATAACTCGGTATGTATACTGTAAAGCAGGAAATGTTTGCGCCATGTTTATTTTGTGTTAAATTGACAGGATTTTAGTTCAAGCAGTTTTGAAATCGCCCTGCCAAATTGTTGACCATTGACTTCAATAATAGACAAGTATATTCATGCCGTTTTATTTTAGCGCATCCATCACAAAACGTGAAGACAATTTTCCTGTTTACAGTATGTAAAGAAGTTGAATAATAATACTGTTTAATTCTAATTTGATTCCAAAACTACAGTAAAACCTGTCTTGATGAGAGACCAACTTCTTTAGGAAGACCACCACATTTTGTGTACTCTGTGTAAAATTCACATGAAATAAACCTCTTTTGAGAGTAAGACTACTTTCTGATGGAAGAAGGGGTGGTCTCTCAAGACAGGTTTCACTGTAATACTTGGTAAAAAGTTTCAAAAATATCAACAGGTGAATAGTTTAAAAACTGTTATTAGAACAGTGAATAGCACTGTGATTACTTTCTGAGAATTTTTCATTGATGATATTTTGAGAATTACCGGTAGCCATTTTATTTGTCCTATGACACTTGATGTGGGCTTGTATATTACTATTTTTATGGATGAGATCCAGGAAAAAGGTTTGGTTATTTGATTTAAAAAATATTTGATTCCATAATTTGGTAAAGTTCCCTGAATTGTCAAAGACCACATATTTTAAAATTCTACTATGCCACCATATTTCCAGTTTTTTTGTTATTTGAAATAAATTTAATTTCTTTTAGCAAAAAAGTGACTATTGTTAAATTAATTTCCAAAGTTTTTGGAAAATTTACACCGAGGTTCTGTAACAGCTGTTTTCTGTGTCAAACAGCGAGTACATGGATCAATGTCATTTCTTACAATCATTACTAGTGTATTGTTTGTATGTACCTAATACTTATATAATGATGTTATGTTTTATATTGACTATGCGAAAATAGTAGCCAGGGTGATATTTTTAGAGATAAGATCCAGGAATATGGTGTTTGTCCTGGGAGCATCTGGTTTTATTGTCTCGCCCGCAACGAAAAGTCGGGGAGGTGAGACTTAGGGATAGCGTTTCCGGCGTCGGCGTCAACAATTTGTAAACTATTGTGAATTAACAAGCTTATATTAGTTGTAGGTCCATAGTATTTGATGTGCAGTTGCATCCTTATTAGTACAACTCAAATCCCTACTTAGATTATGGCCCTGGCCCTTAGTCACACATGAACGATCACATTAAGTTTTTAGCAAGCAGTTTGTACAGAAAATACCAGTAGTCCTAGGCACTTGATATTTGACATGCAGTTGCGTCTTGGGGAGTACATACCGATTCCACGCCTGGATGGTGGCCCTGGCCCCTTAGTTAAGCATGAACGATCACAATCATTTTTTAGCAAGCAGTTTGTACAGCCTATACCAGTAGTCCTAGGCACTTGATATTTGACATGCAGTTGTGTCTTGGGGAGTACATACCTATTTTTTCAGGGTTTTGCTATTTTTCCTATTTTTCTCTAATTTGTCCTATATTTTGACTATATGTCCTATATTTTTTTATTTTTCTAGTATAAGTATATAAAAGTAGTGACTTTTCATGTGTAAAATGTGTTAATTTTGTTAAAAGAACTTTGAAGACTGTAGATGGTACTTATGGTATCTCTGCTAACCTAATACAGCAATTTGGTTACAGAGTTCTTTGAATTTTTTTATAGCATACAGTAATCTTCTTTAGCAGTACAATAAATCTGATACACGTATTACAATACATACATTTACCTAATTTACCGTTACATCATAAAGTTTTCTGTCAGATGGAGATGAATTTCAATTATTTTCAAAATGTTGCTTTACCCTATAACACTTGGAACCAGCTGTCATTTTGTTTCTTTTGTATTTTTAGGAGGATTTACGGTACGTAAATCCTTCTTATGCTGTCACTTTCTTCAGAAAAATCCCGGGTATGAATATTCACTTCGAGATCAAAAATCAACTTTTTGCGGCCAAATTCATTGCGAATCTCTTCTTTAACATTATTGTAAACAGCATAAGAAATNAGCATGATTTATTATTTTTAAGTACTTTTTGGAATATTTACAATCAGCTTAATTACCATCTGCAATTGCAGAGCATTTATACCAATTGCAAGTTTTTAGTGTTACGAAAGATTGCCAGAATTCCCTACTGATCAGATAAATGTTTTTGTAGTTTGAAAAAGTAGCAGCTGATTTACTAGATTTTCAATCTTCTCATATTACCTCTATTTTGAAGATTTTCTTTCAAATTGAAAATATATGACAAAAAGTGTCTAACTAGTACAGAGTAAAATTGAGATATTTATAAATTTATCAGGTATAAGTGCTATTTATAGTAACGTAGAGACTAATGTACAGTAGATATCATTTCAGGTCAGAAAATTGATTCTTTTATAACTTCATCAAATGTTCAGTAAAATCTTTAAAATAATTCTTGGATATATGCTAAGTAAAAGGGAGTTGTAAATAAAAGTAAGGACATGGCCATACATTTTTGCTAAAATCATTCAAATACCCTATATTTTCATTATGAAAAATCCTATTTTCCTATATATTTTTGGTCAAAAGTGGCTTGACACCCTGCAATTAATATTTGACATGCAGTTGCATCTTGGGCAGTACATACTGATTCCAAGCCTGGATGGTGGCCCTGGCCCCTTAGTCACACATGAGCGATCACATTAAGTTTTTAGCAAGCAGTTTGTACAGCCTATACCAGTAGTCCTAGGCAATTAATATTTGACATGCAGTTGTGTCTTGGGCAGTACATACCGATTCCACGCCCAGATGGTGGCCCTGGCACCTTTGTCACACATGAACGATCACATTATTTTTTTTTCCAAGGAAATTGTAAACACAGTTTAAGATTATATTTTGTTTTTATTGCTGCTGCAGTAGATCAATGTGCAAATTAAGGCGATGCAGGGGCGGGGGAGACAAATCCTGTGTCCACAGTTTATATTTATTGTTTGTCTTTTTTTAGAGATAAGATCCAGGAGTATGGTGTATGTGTACGAGTCCTAGGAAATATAAGTTTACTACCTTATGACATCCAAGAAATAATTGCTGAAGTTGTAACATTTTCAAAATCAAACACAAGGTAAATATTTTTTTTTACTGTTTTCGAAAACAGTAATTTGCGATCGGCTTGAAGCCATATTCTTTTGTTAACATGACTTCCGGGAACTACAAAATATACGCTCGTATAAACTCTAGAATTTAGCGCCCGATATCACTACGAGTAAAGAAAGATACCTGATGTTTACTGATCACAAAAAGGCAATATATTGCTAAAAATACCTGTCAACTTTGACATATCATGTGTGCTTTTAAGCAATTTTACGGTTGTGAAACGAAATTAGAGGAAAAACGAGATTTGCAAGAAATTCTACGCTGAAAAAATGTTTTGTTTACATTTTTGTGATTATGTAACGGATGAAAATCACGTGTCGATCAATAGCCAATCAAAATCGGGATTACATCTATCATGCGGTATCCACGTGGTTAGACAGCTGAGCCTGTGATAATCAATACCGGTGGATATTTAACTTTTAAGACTTGAGAGACGTTATTAGAGTTATATCCAGCAATCGTAGTCACTCATATCGTTATGTATCACGATTAACCAGTCCATCGGTCGGAAATATTGAAATTACGGTCCTTTGACCACGAACTTCTATATTTGGAAAAAAATATACTCGGGACTCTCGAGGGTTTTCTATACCACCCTGTGACGTAATCAAAGAATTTATTCCTTAGCATATGGAAAGTCCAGAGAATTCCAAAGTTTACTTTCGTTTTCTTGACAATGAAGTTGACAATTTTGTGCATTTCTCAACAAAAAGATTGTCCCCCCAATTGAACGGAAGGTAATCGAACTGGGCTCATGACATTCTTTGAAAAGATAAACATCTTTGGAAGTAAACCAGACCAAGTTTTATTTTATGAGGGAAATAACAAAATATACATGGGTTGAAGCGAGCAGGTGTGGAAGCGATGTCTGCATAGTTAGTAAAATTTTCTTATTAGTAACAAGGCCCTGTGGTTGAACACGGCTAACAAACATGCTGGTACTGCTATTCACGAAAGGGGTTACACATAAAAAGGTAATAATTTAAACCACTCGAGTTACTGAATCTGTTGGAGCAAAAACATATTTAGAAATTGTAATGCTTCATTTTTTTTTAAAAAATGAAATGCAATGAAAGGAGACAATCTTTATATGTGCATCAAACAAATAATACAGTAAAGTCAAGCCTTTTGAAATAATGTTCCAAATACTTGTGTTTGATTATCTTACTTTTAATTTTGATGACTCTCTGGTCATCATTGCAACACATAAAAACAGGAGTCTAAAATCCCAGCAATAAAGTGGTTATGTTACATAAAATGTCCTGAAACCCCACACAGAGCTACATTGTGAAGCTATGGCCCTCAGTTTTCATCGAAGAAAAAAATCTAGATGTGTTTCCTTAAGAGAGGCAACAATTGTACATGTTGTAAATTGTGTTCATTGGATATTTATTATAGAAGATAGAACAGATTTTCATTCCAAATGAAATAACAGAAAAAGAAATGGAATTGCAAGTGAGAAAATCTAAAGACTTGCATATCAATACCAGACTCCGAAACGATGACATAAACATAACTGTAGATCTTTGTTTCAGCCAAAAAAAAAAACTTTCTGTTGATTTTTTTACCGCCCCTACTCTAGTTGCAAACACTATGTATAGTATAAAGCTGTAAATTTCTTGCTTGCATGTGATCATAAAACTAGAAAACAGTAATACTGCGTTTTGACGCTTTGATTATAATTCCTAATCATATTATGGGTATTATTACTAAATTTTAATCAAGAATATTGCAGAACCAGTCTATTTGTCAAGCTCAGATATACTTTTTTCAGAAGTCTTTGGATGAAAGAAAAGAAAAAGAACCCAAACACATTTTGATACATTTTTAGTTGGTTTCAACAAAGTTGAGGGTGGCTAAACACCAATAAAAAACTCCCAAAACTTTTTCATGGAAATTCTGGAAGAGTTCCAGATATTACACTTTGTTAATAGAAAAAAAAATAAGGGCATCCAGAGAAAAACCAAGGAATTTCATTTTCATTAAGTATGTTATAGGATGGCGCTTACATGTTTGTACATATCTTAAAAATGAGAAAAAATTGTCTGCATTTTTTTGACAGGGGATGACCTCTGGAAAATAAAGCTCTGAAAATCAAAATGGGTGACACTTTAATGAAATGCTGTCAGTTGATGTTCTTTGGTGTGTGACTTGCTAAAAATGTAGGACATGTAATGTTTTGAGATTTATAAATATATGCAATAGGTGTCAAGTGTGCAAATATTGACTTTCAAACAGGGATCCAGTTTTGAACCCAAGGCTGCATTCAGTATTAAGCACTACGACTCTGTTACCAACATGGATAACTTTCTACTATCTGCATATGATTGTGGCTTCAATTTCATTTTCATTCAATATGTTCTCATCCCCACCCACCCCATTTTTTCTAAACGCAATTTTTTTTTTTCAGTTATTCTGAAATTTTCATTTAAATTCCTATCAATTTTAGTGAAAATCAGTAAAAACGTAAAATAAAACCCTCTCACCCACCCCAGATTTTTTGTTACTGTAGTATGAGAATCTACAAATTAACTTGATAGGGCCTTGCATCACAAAGAAATTTCTTCCATTTGTTAAATTATTAGCTTGTACAATTGCCTTTGATTTGCATAAAAAAATTTGGGGTCACATACTTATTTTTTTTTTAAAAGGCAAAAATTGTTTTACCAATTATTTTTATTCAAATTATCTCCCCTTATAGAACAGGACTTTGCTGAAATGGTTACCCAATAAAAGTGACATATTTGATAAAATTTAAACTATTACAAAACATAGAAAACTTTTGATGTTTTTTAGACACTTGGCATGCAAATTCCAACTACTTCAAAGAAACCTAAAACAATATAAAGTATATACACACACACATTCAAAATGGCCATAGTTGCCATGGAAATTGAAAAAATTCAAAGTGCTTCAAATTGGATGAAACTTTACAGGAAGATTGTCTAGCATCAAAAGAAATGATTTTGGGTCTCAGAATTTTCAAAATGGCAGCTGTTGCCATGGAAACTGGAAAAAGGCGGGAAAATTCAAAGTGACTCAAATTGGATGAAAATTTACATCCATAGAAATGATTTTGGTCCTCAGAATTTCTTCTTGTTGAAGTTTGTTTTAAAATTACTTTCTTTGAAAAATTAAATTGTATCCATACCTGGCTTTGCCGAGTCAGGTAAGGGGGGATAACAGCAACTGAACTTTGGCCTCGGATTATATCTAACATGTGTTTACTAGACTACTATATTTTGGCTATCTACATTGTATAAATATTTTATTTACAGAGCCATTTTGAATGTTCTACATTGTATAAATATTTAATTACAGAGCCATTTTGAATGTATGTTTTGCTTATACTTCCCGAGATGAAATATGTATGGCTATGAAAGAAATCGCAAATGGAGTATCACTAGGATTAATAAAGAACAGGTAAGGAGTTATCTCCCATTTTGTATACGAGTCGCTAACCTTTTATTATTCGTAGTGAAACTTAAAGTAAGTGAGTTTTAAAGGCTGACAGGATATTACATTAGACGAGATCAAAGATTGGATATCTTTCATTAATCTTATCTAAAGTTGATTGCAGTGAAACAAGAGAATAAAAATTGAATTTCATACATGAGTGAAAGATGTAGCGATCTTTGATCTAAGGATGGTCACTCCTCAAGTTTATTATATCAAGGATTTAGAATTAATATTTTTATTCATTAGAATATGGATCATACATCATTTTAAATTTTGATAGGTCAGTGTGGTCCTTTTTGAGATTTAAACACCTGAAATTTTGGCGGGAAACCGAACTTTTCTAGACTTTCATTCACTTTGCGTTAAGGCAATCAACCTTTAAAATGCAATGAAGGAATATCAAGAATTTTATCAAATTTGTCAAAAGTCTTTTGAAGATGCATAGAATCATATTTTAAAAAGAAAAGTGGGGGTCAGTTGGCAACATTATCTAATGCATCATGATGGATAAAATAAGAGAATTCCAAAAGTTAGAGACAGTTTCAAAAACCTGAGGAGTGACCAATAAACAAACTCAGATTTGCTTTTTTTCACATTGAAAATTTTGTAGCATGTGAAACTACTACAGTTTATCTCCTATTTTTCCATTAACCTGCATACCTAAGGTATTCACTTCCAAGGGTAATGCCTTCATCTTAAATCCTACTGTGTTTTGATGCCTTGAAAAATTTATTTAACTTGACATGATCAATTTCATAATCAACTATATTGCAAGAAACTTAGAATTCACTTACTTTACATTTTATACATACTTTAACATCTACTTTAAATGAATTCTTGTTTATGTAATAAATAAATGGTCCACCTTAAATTCAGAAGGTAGAGTTTGTTATTTATTGTAAAAACGTGGTTCGTTGCATGTTTGCAATGAACAATGAAAGAATATTAAGTAAATACATATGAGATAAAGTCTCTACAAATACATGGTAGAACCAAGAAATGGAACAATGCTTTTATTGTTGTTCTTCATCTTGATTTCACGATTAAACCTTCAACAATGAACTTTGCTCATTCCTCATAACAAGTTCAAGACAGTCCCTAGCACTGGTTTGAGCAGAATTCATTGCTATATGATTGGAAGTAAGGTACAAATTACCAACACATAGCGTAACCTCTTCATCATTCCTCATTTACAAAAAATAATATTGAAGAATACAAAATGAAATAGATGGTTATATTTTGATATCAGTATTCTATGATCTCTATTTAGTTTTCCCATTTCCTGATTGGTATCAAAACATTTGTTTTCTTCACAAGTTAGAGCACAAATTGCAAGAAATTTCAAGCAAAACCAATTTGAAATGCAATTCTCTGTGTTTTCCAATATGCTGTTAAAAGATTTTAATGCTGAGACAAGTTAAAAATGAAATTATCGACCTTAACTGTCAGTAATTAACAATGAATTGCAGGTGAGACAACGTGTACATGATTCTCTTAGCGTGTTAACCCAGTTGGTTAAAAATACGTATTATTTTTAATCCACACGTTGGTTAAATTTCTGAGTGATGTTTCCCGCAACGTTTCATTTCATTTCATCCATAAAGTATATTGTGACGTAATCGTTACTAGG
>MJUU01072696.1:20635-35820 GCA_002080025.1 Modiolus philippinarum
AACTGGAGAAATATCGTAATCCACTTGATCCGGAAGGATATACTATATTAAAACCAAGCAACGGAATGTCACCAAGTCTTAAACATATTCAAGATCTATTTTATTTAAAATGATAAATTTCACAATCAACTAGCCCCTGTAGAATTTGTATTTCTATACTTTATTACGCAGTGATGTCTCAGAGGATTTAATGGAGAAATGTTTATATACCGGGAGTTCTAGTAACCCAGATTTACTAATAAGGACATCAGGGGAAGTTAGGTTGAGTGATTTCCTATTGTGGCAGGTATGTATACAAAATGAGGAGGTATGTGGTAAATTGCATTATTTTCCAATAAGCTTCTTTAGTGCTAATCAATCTATTTTCCAAGCCTCAAAATAGGACAAAATGTCACTTTTACAAAGTTCCTGAAATTGATATACCTCTCTGTTCTCAAATGTCAGATTAATTAATTTTTTAAGGTACACATGAAGTTACACATAATAATCTAGGGGAGATAATTAGACTTATCATGTGTTGTATGTTGTATGTTTTTGACCTTAAATGTGTATATGAATATGAAATATTGATAAAATTTTGATTCACACTTGCCAGTCAGCCTCTTGATATGTGCGCATCATTGAGTGATTCTGTCTTGAATTGTACATGAATTAGTCATCTTTACACTCGGAACAACATATTTGATCCAGTGAACATAACAAACAAAAAAATAATTAATTTCTTGGAATTTCTCTCAACATAATTTCTTGTAGAGAGCTGACATATTTTGAGTGTTGTATACCCTTTCTAAACTGCATATTGATGGAGCTAATTTTGGAAAAGTGTCACTCATACCAAGGTTAACAGTGTTTACACTTGTCTTAAGACTTGGTGTAATATGGTATATGTTCCTTCACATAATATGGTAAATTTCCCATCCCTCTTTGCAATTTGGTCCAGGTTGAGTATGCATTCAGTTCTGTCTAATGGTCATCAAATCATGTTATTTGGGCCTCATGATTTAAGGTCTAGTAACCACATTATGTTTTTGTGTTTAGATCTGTTTCTCAAAACTTCTAAGTGGCAAATCAATGATTTTGGGTCTGTATGTAGATCTTGAACATTACGTAACTGTCTGTTATATGGCTTGTCTTGAAATCAAGTTAAATCAGTTTAAAAGTCCACATAAACTTTTTTGTGGTAAGATCTGAATATTTGTTTAAAGATATATTCTGACGAAATTCAGTTCTCAAAACTGGAATGTGATTTCACTGGCATTGAAATCAACCAACCGTTTTCAACATGTTGAATGTCAATGCATTCATAAATTACAATGATAAATAAATAATTCAGATAATAACAGCCAATGTTGATTGAAATCATCAAAAAATGTAAAGAAACATGCATAAAAATCGAGCCACAACCTACATAGCATAAGAGATCAATATAGTTTATTGTTGGCATCATTGTTTGGATTAGAAATCACCCATTTCCAGAATCTCTTAAATTAAGCATAATTCTTTGGTCCTAGCAGATCAAGAGGTTCCACTGTATTTAAGAAATTTAAATTTGTAGCTTGTGACATAATTTATCATAGCTCCCATGGAGATTTTGAAAAATTTACATTTGTGGAATAATGTTTATAAATTTAATACATTCAATGAACTTATATTTTGTAGACTGCATACAGTTGCTTAGCCTTTGTAAAAGTGTTATGGCCAGAATTTAGCCGATGGCATTTATATGCATGTATTTTGCACTATCAAAGAAATCATACAGATATACAGGTGTAGTATCAGTTATACATTATAATCATATAAACTTAATGTAGATCAACACTAATACACGGCTAATTTGATTGGCATTTATGGTGAAAAACAGGTCACATGCGGAATTAAGTCGAATTTCAAGCCAAAATGTTCTTTTTGCGGTCGTTTCATTGTGATGTCATAATTAATTGACTAACATCAAACAACATATTTTATTGACTTTGCAATTATCTCTGTTTCCCCGCAATTATTTTGTAAACTACATAAATGTATTTTTTAATCACACAGTAACTTATAGATTTTTTAGATCAACAGATAGCTTAAGTTTATGTTTTAACCTGATAAAACCAGATCCTCACAAAATCAAAATTCTGTCTATTCAGGCCAGAAATATTAAATGCCATCTTTTTTAGCTCACCTGACCGGAAGAGTCAGTGTGAGCTTTTGCCATCACTTGGCGTCTGTCGTCTGTCCGTCCGTCCGTCCATCCGTCCGTCCGTTGTCCGTCGGTTATACTTTTCACATTTTCATCTTCTCCTCTGAAACCACTGAAGCAAATTCAACCAAACTTTACAGGAATGATGTACTAAAGGTCCTTTACAAAGATTGCTCATTTTGTTCCGATCCGTTACAAAACATGGCCGCCAGGGCGGAACTTAGGTTTAACATTGGACCCTGTGGGAAAAATCACATTTTCTTCTTTTCCTCTGAAACCGCTGAAGCAAATTCAACAAAACTTTACAGGAATGATGTACTAGAGTTCCTTCACTAAGGAATGGTCATTTTGTTCCGATATGATAAAAAACATGGCCGCCAGTGCGGAACTTAGGTTTAACATTGGACCCTATGGGAAAAATCACATTTTCATCTTTTGCTGAAGCAAATTCAACAAAACTTTACAGGAATGATGTACTAGAGGTTCTTCACTAAAAATGCTCATTTTGTTCCAATCCGATAAAAAAAATGGCCGCCAGTGCAGAACTTAGGTTTAACATTGGACCCTATGGGAAAAATCACATTTTCATCTTTTCCTCTGAAACCGTTAAAGCTAATTCAACAAAACTTTACAGGAATGATGTGCTCCAGGTCCTTCACTAAGATTGCTCATTTTGTTCCGATCCGATAAAAAACATGGCTGCCAGCACGGAACATAGTTTAACATTGGACCCTATGCGAAAATCACATTTTCATCTTCTCCTCTGAAACAGCAAAAGCAAATTCAACCAAACTTTACAGGAATGATGAATGGAAGGTCCTTTAAAAAGATTGCTTATTTCGTTCCGATCTGATAAAAGACATGGCTGCCAGCATGGAACAAAGTTTAACATTGGACCTTATGGAAAAATCACATTTTCATCTTCTCCCCTGAAACCACTGTAGCAAATTTACTAAAGGTCCTTTACAAAGATTGCTCATTTTGTTCTTATTTGACAAAAAACATGGTGGCTAGCACAGTATGTACATTTTTACGGTACTGTATATTGGACTTTATGGGGAAAATCACATTTTCATCATCTTCTCTGAAATTGTTGAAGCAAACTGTATTAGAATGACGAGTATAAGATCTTTTGCAAAGTTTACTCATTTCAATAGGACAAAAAACACAGGTGCTAATAGAGAACATAGCTAAACATTAGACCTCCATTGGTAAAAAAAACATCATTTTTGGTCATCGATGGCAGAGAAGTATTTTGTCAGGTGAGCGATACAGGCTCAGTCTCTGAGCCTCTAGTTTCTTGAATACAATAGTAAAACAAACTTGATACCAAGTAGATTGGTCTTTGACTTAACTTTACCGAACCATGTTACCAATTTGGTATTGTGGTACAATACCATTGAATAGAAAGAGGACAAAAGTCATTTGGATGGGAAGTTTAAAAAAATCATTTGTTCTCTGCATAATCTATATGAATGAAGGTTTGTAAAAGTGGTGATGTTTTTAAAACTGTATGTAAAAAAAATGTAATATCCTATAGATTCTTTAAGTCTTGTACAATTTTGAGACATCCATTGTATAGAATCAGTCCAGAAAAATTTCAAAATCAGAATTCCAAAACATATAAAGAGAAGGGAAGAAAAACAGAAAAAGAGTTAAGAAATACAAGAAGGTCTTTCCTCCCTAGTGGGAATTGGTCGGAATACCCCACATTTATTTGTGGAAATATACATGCATCTTCTGTTGGGTCGTTTTGTCCGGCAATGGATGACAGCAATTGTAAGAACCCTTTGACAGTTAATTTTATGTTTGTTGACGATCCCGCATACATGACATGAAAAACATGGAAGTAGTGATGCTCAACATCTAGCAATGGATTCCGCTCAAACTGGTGCTAGGGGCTGTCTTGAACTTAGGTATGACCAAAGCTCTTTCTGAAGGCCTCATGATGACTTCAAGGTGGAGAACAACAATAAAAGTGTTGTTCCATTGATTGTTTTTACCATGTATTTGTAGAGACTTTGTCTCTTGTGCATTTACTCCATATCCCTTCATTGATTATTTGTATATCTCATAATTAAAATATTGTTGAAATAAATTTTTTTTTAAAATCAAAATAAATTATAATTTTACATTACAGAAAGCAAAAGAAAGTAGCATGATGGAACAGTTACGGTTACAACAACAGAGCGATTATGAAATAGTTTCACAACAAATGGACTCCTTAGATTCAGGCTCTATACAGTCACATGTCAAACAGTACACAAATGATAGAGAAAACCGAGTAAACAATTTTATACAATATCTCCATACAAAACGAGATCATTTTTTTGAAGAAATAGCAGCCAATAATAATAGGTCAACTCATTTGTAATGTCTAGTCTATTTTTAGAAAGCAACAATTTATATGATATTTTTATATTTCCACATTTAATGTGGTTTGTGCCAGATATTTGTAACATTGTTCTTTAACTCTTTCAATTGTTAGTACTACAGGCAAATTTCAATGGTTAGAACACCAAAGGGACTGATGAAAACAGATCGAGTTATAGTGTTTGAACTATGTTTAAACTTGAACAAAGGGACTAGAAAAAGGGTTTGTGACATCCATGGTGTTATTGCAAAAGTTATTGCAGTTCGAGGCATTGAAGTCCAACTCTACTTTTACTTGAAGAATCACCCGTGCCCAAAATCAAATAAAAGATAAAAGAAAAAATACCCAATATCTTCATCTCCCATGTATTTATGTTATTTTTAGTGTGCAATCATGTTCAAAATGAAAATTCTCAACCTAAAGTCATAGGTATGAAAACTTGCAAAGATGATCAGTGACAGGAATAATTTGACTATTCTAATATTGATTAGTGTTCTAGTTTAAATATCTGAAATACAGTTTATACTTCAGTACTTGCTTACAATGAAAATAGATGTAAAATTTTTATGGTTATCTACAAATTTCCTTTTCTCCATGTGTTTCCTACAGATTTTTGTTGCTGAGCCTTGTGTAGGAGGTATCAATAATCCATTTCCCTAGAAATAAATTCCCAAATATCCCCAAAAGCATTTGCAGCAAATAATACGTATCCCTAAAATGTTCTTCAGTATCTTAAAAATAGACAACTTTTTTCTAAAATATTACTGGAATTTTTTGTATTTCATAAATAATTCATATCCCTAAAACAAAATCAATAATCCATTTCCTTTAAATAAAAATGGCAAATAATCCACATCCCTAAAATTAGAAGGGAAAATAATCCATATCTCTAAAATTAAAAGAGCAAACAATCCATACCCCTGAAACCCCTATACAAGGTTCCTTATTGATATCTTATCAAGTTAAGAGTGGTCAGCAATACAGAATTACGTCTTTCGTCAAGTACATACCGTATTTCTTTTTATGCTGTTGATAATATAAATTACACAAATTCCATTGAATAGCCTTATTAACTTTCATTTCCAAAATTGCAAAAATAACAAAAATTACAAAATATTTATTTGATGCATGTTAGTGATGGGTTTACATTTATATACAATGTCTGTATAATATGGGTATATTAATAATACGGATTAATACATGGGCATTTCCATATTGGCCTGGTTATCATCCTGAGACACCCATATTGGCCCGAGACGAAGTTGAGGGATGATAACCTGGTCAATATGGAAATGCACATCTATTAAACTATTTATTACATACTTCCGATGTTTAGAAATGCCCCTCCGATATGGATAGGAAGTCGTTTATTTGCCCGGGCCAATAAGGACCGAAAGTCGTTTATTTTGTCTGAAATGCACGAGGAGCAGAAAATAACCTACTATTTTTCTTGGATGTGAAAATATAGACAGTCTACTTCTGCTCATATTGATCATGCAAAACGCTTTTATTTCTACTAAGTATGTAATAAATATATTTATTGTCCTTGGTTATTTAGAATATATATATATGCAGATACAGGTATGATATGGTGCTGAAAGTGAAAATATGTAAACTATTAAGTGCAATAAGCATCTTTAAGCCATGACTTTGGTATTGTTTTGTAGAGGAAGTGTTATCATGTGTCAAAGTGGAAATTATTTTGCCGAAATATTTCCTTTTTCAAGTAAAATTGTCTTAAAAACTGTTGCAATTTATAGCTTTTGTACAGCATAATGAAAGTAACCATTCATTATACAACTTCAGATTTTTTTCATTTTTTATACGACCGCAAAAAATTTGTGGTCGTATAATGGTATGATGCTGTCGTCGTCAGCGGCGGCGGCGTTGTCGTCTGTAGCGCTTTGGTTTTTGGTCAATAACTCAAGTTCCAGTTGATCAATCCTTCTGAAATTTTAACACAATGTTCCTTGGCACAAAAGGAAGGCTAGGATTGGTTTTGGGTTTTGTGGCCCCTTCCGTTTCTAAAAAAGGGGCCAAAAAGGGGAAAAATTGGTGTTGTCACATATTTGACAGTAGAATGTTAATTATTTATCGGATTTTGATGGGGTTTCTTTCAGTGTGCTCTAGAGGAAATTTCCAATCTGTAATATGCCAACGGATTTCACATAGCATGTACCGCTCACGAGATAAATGGGGCCCAACAGGGGCAAATCTCGGAAAAAAAAAAAATTATTTTAAGTTCAATTTTGATGCAGTTTTTTCAGTGGATTCCTTGTGAAAAATCAATATGGCGCTCAGCTATTAGATTTTTGATAACTTGTTTCCTTTCCCAGCTATGAGGGGCCGAACGGGGCCAAAATGGCGAATTTGCAGATTATGTAGAATTTTTATTTTTCATCGGATTTCGATGGGATTTTTTTTCTTTGAATTCCTCTCGATCTAAGCTTTCAGTGCTATGCCAACGGATTTTGTGTAGCTCTTACTGTTTCCGAGCTACAAGGGGTCAAAGGGGCCAAAATTGCAATTTTTCTAAATATGTCAAATCTTTATTTTTCATCGGATTTCGATGGGATTTTTTTCTTTGGATTCCTCTTGATCTAAGCTTTCAGTAGTAAGTCAACGGATTTGGCGTGGCTCTTGCCGTTTCCAAGCTACAAGGGGTCAAAGTGGCCAAAATTGCAATTTTTCTAAATATGACATATTTATTTTTCATCAGATTTCGATGGGATTTTTTCTTTGAATTTCTATGGATGTAAAGTTTTAGTTGAAAGTACATATTTTGCATAGCTCTTATGTTTTTTTTTTTATCAGTAAGTGATCAAAAGGGTTGATTTTTTCCCTATTTTGTTTCTAGCTATAACTGTGTCAAGCTTCTTTTTGTGTCCATCTAATCATTATGTCAAGCTCTTTACTGTGTCCACATTCACTTTAAAACTACATTTGTTGAAATTTCAGTGGTTTACATGCTGCGGTCGTATCATGGGCGCTCAGCGTAGCCCTTTATTTTTTTTTGTCTATTCCATGACATTTTTTTCTGATATTTTTGGTATGTGCAACACAAATGACATAAATGTCTGAATTCTGATTAAATGTGTCAAGTGTGTATCTCCACTTTCAAATCCACAAACTTAACAAGAGGCTCTCAAGAGCCTGTATCGCTCACCTGGCCCATGATTAACATGGACATTTTATGTTAATGAGCCCATATATATAGTTACACTATAAATCCAATATCTCTAATTAGTTAAAGGGCAGAAGATCTCTGTAAGTATTTCCCATGTGGTCCAATGTTAAACAATGTTCCCTGCTGGCAGCAATCTTGGATAAAGTGTAAACCTAAAAAAAAACAGTTTTCTTTTCAGGGTCCCACATAAAGACTATTTTGACCAAGTTTGGTTCCATTGGCTAAGTAGTTTCAGAGGAGATCTTTGAATGTGTTTTCCCTTAGGGTCCAATGTAAAAACTAAGTTCCCACTGGTCGCCATGTTGGATATCGCGCTGACCTGAAAAACACCTTTTTCCAAGGGACCACTCAATAACTACTGCAGCCAAGTTTTGTTCCAATTGGCTCATTACATTCAGAGGAGAAGATCTTTGAATGTGTTTTCCCATAGGGTCCAATGTTAAATCTATGTTCCCCACTGGTGGCCATGTTGGATATAGTGCAATCCTGAAAAACACCTTTTTTGCAAGGGACCACCTAAGGACTATTATGGCAAAGTTTGGTTCCAATTGGCCCAGTAGTTTCAGAGGAGAAGATCTTTGAATGTGTTTTCCCATAGGGTCCAGTGTTAAAACTATGTCCCCGCTGGCGGCCATGTTGAATGAAGCACGATCCTGAAAAACACCTTATTTGTAAAGGACCACCCAAAGAGTATTGTGACCAAGTTGGGTACCAATTAGCTCAGTAGATTCAGAGAAGAAGATCTTTGAAAGTGTGTTCCCATAGGGTCCAATGTTAAAACTATTTTCCCTGCTGGCGGCCATCTCGGAAATTTCGCGGACCTAAAAAACACCTTTTTTGTAAGGGACCACCCAAAGACTATTGTGGCCAAGTTTGGTTCCAATTGGCTCAGTAGTTTCAGAGAAGAAGATCTTTGAAAATGTTTTCCCATAGGGTCCAATGTTAAAACTATGTTCCCCGCTGACAGCCATCTTGGAAATTGCACAGACCTAAAAACACCTTTTATGTAAGGGACCACCCAAGGACTATTGTGGCCAAGTTAGGTTCCGATTGGCTCAGTAATTTCAGAGAAGAAGATCTTTGAAAGTGTTTTCCCATAGAGTCCAATGTTAAAACTATGTTCCCCGCTGGCAGCCATCTTGGAAATAGCACGATCCTGAAAAACACCTTTTTTGTAAGGGACCATCCAAGACTATTGTGGCCAAGTTTGGCACCAATTGGCTCAGTAGTTTCAGAGAAGAAGATCTTTGAAAATGTTTTCCCATAGGGTCCAATGTTAAAACTACGTTCCCCGCTGGTGGCCATCTTGGAAATTGCGCGGACCTAAAAAACACCTTTTTTGTCAGGGACCACCAAAGGACTATTGTGGCCAAGTTTGGTTGCAATTGGCTCAGTAGTTTCAGAGAAGAAGATTTTGAAAGTGTTTTCCCATAGGGTCCAATGTTAAAATTATGTTTCCCGCTGGCAGCCATCTTGGAAATCGTGCAGACCTAAAAAAACACCTTTTTTGTAAGGGACCACCCAAGGACTATTATGGCCAAGTTTGGTTGCAATTGGTTCAGTAGTTTCAGAGAAGAAGATCTTTGAAAGTGTTTTCCCATAGGGTCCAAAGGTCCAATGTTAAAATTATGTTTCCCGCTGGCGGCCATCTTGGAAATTGCGCGGACCTAAAAAAACTCCTTTTTTTTAAGGGACCACCGAAGGACTATTGTGGCCAAGTTTGGTGCCAATTGGCCCAGTAGTTTCAGGGGAGAAGATCTTTGAATGAAAAGTTTACGCCGGACGGACGGACGACGGCAAAAGCTCACCCATGCATTAGCCAGGTGAGCTAAAAACAAAATCAAATTGAGTTAAAAAAAAACATTTAATTTTCAAATTACTGCAGATGCACAATCATTTTTCTATACCAAAGTAGGCTAAAATCACAGTAGCACACCCTTGTCAAGTAATTGTTAGTATAGAAAATGATATATTAAAAGCATATTTTCCAAAATGTAAAAATCAATTAATAAATCAGATTTTGAATTGTTTTTTCCAATTCTTGTATGATTTAATAATTTGGTAAAGGGTATCCTGATATTGAATTAGAGCTTTTTTTTCATATGATTATTTTAGCTGGAAAGTGCAGGCATAACTTTTTTCAGGCCATAAGGTATTAATTCCAAAATGTTAAAAAATATTTCTGGTTTAAGTTTTTGATGTGTTCTAAGATATTGGGTTTATGGTTAAGTTTTTTTTCTTCTAGTCAGTAAGGGCATTTCCATTGTAAACTTCATTAACTTGTAATTTCCATTAGGGTTTTATTTTTTGTCGTGATACTTGCAATAATTGCAGTTTCAAATATTGAACAAGCAAAATACAATAGGTTCTTCTAATCGTCACTTTTCAGGTTATTTTATTCACTTTGTATAAAGGATGTCAGTTTCACATCCTGTTTGCTGAACAGGATTTTTAACCCCACCCCTTTCATAATTTATCTGTTTAACTTTTTATATGACTGCAAAAAATTTGTGGTCGTATAATGGTATGGTGCTGTCGTCATCGTTTGCGTCGTCATCTGTAGACACTTTTGTTTTTGGTCAATAACTTAAGTTCTAGTTGATCAATCATTATGAGATTTTAACACAATGTTCCTTGGAACAAAAGGAAAGCTGGGATAGGATTTGGATAATTTGGCCCCTCCCGTTTTTCAAAAAGGGCAAAATTAGGTGTTTTCACATATTTGGCTGTAGAATTTTTATTATTTATTGGATTTTGATTGGGTTTCTTTTTGTGTGCTCCTGAGGAAATTTCCAATCAGTGGTATGCAACGGATTTGACGTCGCATGTAACGTTCATAAGATAAATGGGGCCCAAAGGGGGCGAATTTCAAAAATTGTTCTGATTTATTTCTAGTCTGATTTTGATCCAGTTTTTTTCAATGGATTCCATATGAAGAATTAACATAGCATTTAAATGTATGATTTTTGCTAACTTGTTTCCTTTTTGAGCTATAAGGGGCCAAAATTGCAAATGTTCGGATAACTTAGAAATTTTATTTTTCATCGGATTTTGACGGGATTTTTTTCTTAGGATTTCTTTCGTTGTAAGCTTTTAGTAGTATGTCAACAGATTTTGTGTATCTCTTACAGATTCTAAGCTATAAGGGATTGAAGGGGTCGAAATTTCAATTTTTCTGAAAATGGAAAATCTTTATTTTTTAAATCGGATTTTTATTGGATTTTTTTTCTTTAGATGCCTCTTTATGTAAACTGTCAGTAGTATGTCAACAGATTTAGCACTTACAACGTACACAGTTTCAGAGCTTTAAGGGGTCAAAAGGGCTAATTCTATATGATGCCGAGTTCGTGTCCAGCTAATGACTCTGCAAGCTCCTTATTTTGTCCATCTATTTACTGTGTCAAGTTCTTCACTGTGTCCACATTCGCTTTAACTTACACTTGTTTAAATTTCAGTGGTCGACATGCTGCGGTCATATCATGCTGCGCTCGGCGTAGCCCTTAATTGTTACATAGTGACCTCCTGTCTAGTTTTAATCTGTTTATACATCAAAATCACTTATATGCCATTCTAATACATTTTTTTATGGAACTCTGATTTTATGGTTTTTATTTATCTGTGTAAATAAGAGAACAGTTCTTAGGTTGTCATAATATTGCTGCAAATGTTCACATATAATATAAAGTTTCATTTAACTTTAATTGATCACATTGGTTTGGGTTTACTTATAGCCTGCAATCCTTTCAACATTAAAATTCATGAAATTTATGGCTAAATGATAACTATGTTGTAAGCCTCTAATTGATTGAAATGTTTGAAAAAGTTGTGTATTACTTTTAATGTGATTTCTAAGTACTAGGTACAGTTGTTTCTAAGTCACAGCGTTCCAGCAGATATTGCGGGAGGAAAGCATATATGCTTAGGGGGGGGGAGTTTTTGACAATTTTTGCATGGTTGTCTGGAGAAAAGGTAAGTTTGCACATTATTCAAATATCTGCTGGTACGTTGTGCAAGTACTAGGTACAGTTCTATCTAAGTACTAGGTACAGTTGTTTATCTAAGTACTAGGTACAGTTGTTTCTGTCTAAGTACTAGGTACAGTTGTTTCTATCTGTTTGTATTGTTATAGAATATGATTCATTAATATTGTTGATTTGTAATATATTACAATAAATTATATTAATTAAAAAGTTGGTTTATAGTTAGAAAAAAAACAGGACGATGATTTTGCATTTCACAGAAAAAAACAAGTGTGGACCCTAAGTGATGTCTTGCCTGTCCCTACTTGGATGCTAAATTGATGTGAAAACTTGCCTGACTTACATAAGAAAAAAAATAACATGTTTCCTAGACTGTGAAATTGGATTAACTGACAAATAAATATATACCATCCAAAACCATATCATTGACCTTCACCTAATAGATATTGAAAAATTAAACCTGTTCACTAGACCATGAAAATGAAGTCAAGGACAAAAGCCAAATAGCAGGCTGTCATATTCCATCTCTAATACCAACCCACATACCAAATATTATACTATAAAGATACTGAGATACTTAAAATGATCACTGGACCATGAAATTGAGGTCACAGGCATTAATTATATGGCAGACTGTCATGTACTACTCCAGAACAAACCACATATGAAATATCATCGACCCCCCACTAATGGAAACAATATGCTCTTTGAACCATGAAATTGAGGTCGCACACGAAAAACATATCAGAGACCATCACAAACATCTCCAGACCAAAACAAGGATCAAATATCATGGGTTTGTCATAAATAATTACTGAGAAACCTTAACATGATTACTAGACCATGAAAATAAGGTTGGGACAAAAACCATATGACAGACTGTCAAGTACTACAAAAGACCAACCTCTATACCATATATTATTAACCTACCACTAATAGATACTGAGAAACTTGACTAATCAAAAAAAAATTAACATGCTCACCAGACCCTGAAATTTAGGTCACAGACAAAAGCCATATAGCAGACTGTCATGTACTACTCAAGAAGAACCTTTATACCAAATGTCATTGATCTTCCACTTACAGTTACCGAGAAACTAATCACAACAAGATGTGCTTGTGAAACACTTCATATGCCCCAAGCAGCTTTTGTTTTGAAAAATGGAATCTTAATATTTTGGCTGGGGTTGTCTTTCTTTACATACCAAACATATGAAAATTGAATCTTAGACTTAAACTTTGACCTCTGTGACCTTGACCTTTGACCTGAACTATTTGTTTTTGGCATATCTATGTTCCTCTTGACTAGATCTATATACTTACCAAGTATGATAAGTTCAAAAGTTATAGCCAAGGTTAAAGTTTAATAGGCTTTGGATGAAGCCTCTCCTAAAGGCTCTAATTCTTCAGCTAAATTCGAATTTCGTCTGTGACTTCCTGACATAAAATTTATTTCTGCTCAGTATAATATGGTATTTCTTGATTGTCCATTCTGTTTTTAAAGCTATTCATGGATGGTGCATTAACTACTTTGTCAAGCAATTTATTACAGACTTCTGACGCTCTTATTAAGGAGAAATTCCTTCTATTCTCAAGTTTTGGTCTTTGCTGAATAATTTTTAGTTCATTGGTCCTACTACTGTGTCTGATGTTTGTATCCTTAATGAGTTTAATACACTGAAGTAACCTTGGCCTCAACAACTGAGTCTACCTTTAGGTATATATCTTGGTAACTATGAAGGTGTGGTCATCAAACTTTGCTTACTGAAGCAAGCTTGGGTTAATTCACAATCCTAAGAAAATAAGGTAACATTGACCTATATTTCCACTTGATTGCCTTACATTCCTAGGAACCGTACAATAATTGCATGCGCATGCTTTAGCTGTAAGTCATCCAGGCAAAATAATGCCACTTTGACATATTTTCCGCATGATCTACTTGCATTCAAGTCTACTCCCGAGTTCATATCTCGGAGACTCTACATTGTAGGATCATCTAACCTTGCATTTGCATGAAGCTTTGGTGGAAAAAGTAGGATGTTTCGAGCTATAAAGAGATAAAAGAATTTTATTAAACTAATCAAGAACCCATACAAGGCATCATAATATAGCAACATACAGTTTTATTGAACATAAAGAAGAACAAATAAATATGTGGACCACTATTGTTCAACTATGTTAAGGGCAGGACCATAGCCTGACACATTATATTTGTGTCTTATCAATAACTTATTATTCAACTATCGCATATATTAAAAATATAGGCAAAATACTGTAGAGAAAATTACTCATTTGGTCTCCATTTGTTTCTTATTTCAAAGCATTCTATAATGAAACTACCAAAATATATCAGAGTTGGCAAATGTTGATTTGTGAATAGCCAAAAAAATTTTGATTCACTTGTTAGATTTTTAAAATTTTTGCAAAAAAGATCTTTTTTATCAAAAAGTGAAATTCGCTGTTTGTTATACAATGGACAGCTATATTTTACGCATGGTCGATTACATGCAAGCTGGGACTAATATGACAACATATAATAATATATTAGTCTCAGATGCAAGTTTTTTTCCGATTGCATATCTCAGTACATAGTGGTTGTATGTACATGCAACTTTTGCAGTAGGTCATCATCCAGGAAAAATAAGGCCACTTTAAAATATATTTTACTTATATTCAAGTTAACGTAAATATCTGGTCAAATTAAGGTCTCTCATGCATGATGATCTACATTTTTCGCATGAGTGGCTTTCATTCATTTTTTCCCCAAGTTCATACATTTTGTATCTGTGTTATTGGACATGATAGGATCATTAAGTGCATTCATCAAGCATAGACATTGATGGAATTTCAGCATCCAGGTAAAATTAGGTCAGGGCACATTGACTTATACTTTAATTCATGTCTGAGTTCTTATTTCAGGCATAACAGGATCATCTAACCTTGACATATGCGTTCATCTTCAATGGATGGTATGTCAGCATCATTGGAAAATAAGCTTTTTTTTACCATGTGCCATAACGGGGCGAACTTTGTAATCGTTGATTACCAAATTTAGTCTTTAAATGACAGTGTCTTGCTAGTAAATAATCACACGACTCCAAATCGATAAGGACAATGGCTTAAGTAAGTTAGAATGCCTGCCAAAAGAACTTCAATCACCTGTTGACTTTTATTAAATGTTCCTTTGTTCTTTCTCATGAGATGGTTCTTGTATTGAAGGACACATGTTTGTTATCTTCTGTCACATACACTGTAGTTAGAGTTTGTTTTTGTGGGAATGATATTGACGACATTTTGTTTGTCCATTTGCCTGGCTTTGTCATGATCTTCTGACACGTGCTTCTGACCCTAGTTGTGATTCACGCCGCTCATATCTCCATAAAATTCCAGTATTTTCCTAAGTGTTGGCTAACAGGCTTTTGACTGTATTCCGAGAGTTTTCTTATTCAGTCATGATTT
>MJUU01072696.1:52830-86322 GCA_002080025.1 Modiolus philippinarum
GTGAGCAAATGCTCACTAGTAATACCCCCGCTCTCATCTTCCAGTCTCTAATAACCTGACAAAGTTGGTAAACAAAATGTAGTACCCCACAAGTCTTAAAATGTGTCCCACAATATGGCATGCCTTCACAAAGCTTCTGACAAAATTTCAAGTATCATTTACCAGTGCAGAGAAAAGCTGTATGAGAGTTGTGAGGGACGGACGGGATAATGAAAATTAAACTAAGTCAGTAAACAGGAAGTTGTGATGGACACACAGAATAATAAAAAATTGACTAAGTTGGTAAACAGGAAGTAGCATCCTGACAGGTCTGAAAATTCATCCCACAATATGGCATGACTACACAATGCTTCTGACAAAATTTCAAGTTTGTATAATTTACCATTGCAGAGAAAAGCTTTATTAAAGTTGTGACAGACACCCAGAATAATGAAGAATTGACTGAGTCGGTAAACAGGAAGTAGCATCCCGAACAGGTCTGAAAATGCATCCCACAATATGGCATGACTACACAAAGCTTCTGACAAAATTTCAAGTTTGTATCATTTACCATTGCAGAGAAAAGCTTTACGAAAGTTGTGATGGACGGAATTACGGAATGACAGACACAGGTAAAACAGTATACCCCCTCCTCCTCCACAGCAGGGGTATAAAAAGATCTTCTATCTACTTCTTTCGTTGAACTATAAATGTCATAAATGAGTGTACAGAACTAATTCAAGGTTTTACTTTTCAGAACTGCCCATATGTCAACAGCAAACCTTACAGATTTTCTAAGAATAAGTTGTGATACAAGGTAACATAGCTTCAGTCTCTAGATATCCCTACCCATCACAAATGTTAATTTTAAAATCAGAGACTTGAAGAAATAGATAATACTAACATGGAATTTTTATTGTAAAAGTAATATTTTACAAGGCCATTACTATTGCAGAAACATTTATTTAGAAAAGTACATGTTAAATTTACATCTCCTTAAGGAAAATAAGTAGCCCAAATATGCATCTGTATTATTGATTCAAATTTTGTACCAGTTAATTCTTAAAAGAGGTTAGTTTTTTCAAGTTGGGAGTTCTTTCATACAATTTTTTTGTAATCCAACTGTACTGCATTCATGTGAAAACGAGTAAGTAAAATATGTGCATATTTTAAAATGATATGCTGCACCTGATGAAGTCAGCTTTCCTCAGATCACGTCTTCCTGTATTGTAGATGGCAGCCTGCCAGTGAACCAGCTGATGATAGATATATTGGTGATAAGTTTGGTCACCAGGATGTTAAATTTGGTCTGCAATTCCAAGATAAAGGAAGAGATGAAGCAGAAGAAGTAACCATAGAAAAACTGAGAACAATATGGGGAATTTAATGTCAAACAAACACTGAACACTGAGAACAATCTGGGGAATTTAATGTCAGACAAAAACTGTGAATTAAATTCATGTTAAAGATTTGTTTCAGTGAACTGTGATAATTTATGACCAATGAAACAAATTTTATCATGAAAGATATTTCTGCAATTATTATTGAAGAGTTCATAGATTATGTTGATCATTAAACATACTGAATGAGATATAAAGTGGGAATCCAGAATTAACATCTATTATAAATTACTGTAAACCAGCTTAATTTCGCGAGCGATTTATTTTCGCGACTTTCGCGGGCATGAAAATATCGCGAAAATAAATTGTCGCGAATAGTTTATATCCTTATATGAAACCATTCACAGAAATTGAAAATCGCGAAAATTAATCTTCACGAACTTCACATGGAGGGACAAAACGCGAAATAAAGTAGCCGTGAAAATAAGTTGGTTTACAGTAATTACAAAGATATTGTAATTGTAAAGGAATCAAAATTTCTGTAATATACAATGTACATTACATGTGGTGATGGAAATAAAGTTGATTTATTTAAGGAAAATAATGTTGATTAATTGCAGTGAAATTCAAGCAAAAACCATATTACAATTGAGCTGTTATGTTCATAGTACAAACAAACCCCAAAAATTGACAAAAGGACATAAAACAGCCTCCCCAGGCAATAACAGATTGATATACAATAGTATTGTTGGACAATTCAAAAGGTCCCCGAGTGTAATAGCAATCCTCCAAAAACTTTTTCCAATATATGTTGTAGTAGGGCAATACCTGTTGGTAAAAAAAAATAACATGAATAGATTACTCAAATTGCTAAATTGGTTACACAATAGGAACTAGTAGACCGGTAAGGTCGTACACAATGGACTATAACATCTTTTGTAGATTGGAGTTATAAAGAGCGATACAGACAATTCCAACTTCACGTGTTATTATTGTCCCTTGTATGTGACCTTAACGGTCTATTTGTTCCTATTGTATAACCCATTTAGCAATTTCATTACTCTGTTCATGTGATAAAGTTGTTCAATACCAATAGGTACAGAGCTATATATATTGTAAAAAAAGTTTTGGAGACTTGCTATTGTTAACTAATCTAAACAATGATGGTCCTTTTGAATTATCAAACAATTCTATTGTATATCAATCTGTAATGGCCTTGGGAGGTTTTACCTTGAACAAGATGGGAGCAGTCGGAAACGACAGCTAATCCCCTCGCCTGTAGCAATTAAATTTCCAAATTCAGTCAAGTTTCAAAAATATTAATTCTCAAAAGCAGCATTACTCTCCATGAGGCATCCACTGACTTAAGATGAATGATGTAGTATCTCAGATATGAACCTTAAAACAGACTATAACCTGAGTCATTGAAGCCTAAAATGTAGGTCAGAGTGACCCAATTATCATCAGAAGCAGCATCACTCTCCAAGACAAATCTAGTAACCAAAGATGATTGATGTGCCACATGTAGTTTCTCAGATATGAACCTTAATGCAATCTCTAACCTGAGTCACTGAAGCATAAAATGTAGGTCAGAGTGACCCAATTATCATCTGAAGCAGCATCACTCTCCAAGACGCATCCACTGACCAAAGATGATTGATGTGCCACATGTAGTTTCTCAGATATGAACCTGAAAGAAAACTTTAAACTGAGTCACTGAAGCGTAAAATGTAGGTCAGAGTGACCCAATTATCATCTGAAGTAGCATCACTCTCCAAGACACATCCACTGACCAAAGATGATTGATGTGCCACGTGTAGTTTCTCAGATATGAACCTTAACGCAAACTTTAACCTGAGGTGGGACGAACGGACGGACACTCGGGCGGACGCTCGGACGGGCGAGATGCTATATCCCCTCCCCAACTCTGTTGGACAAGGGGATAAAAAGTGTTACCTTTACATGTAAAATAACAAAGACAAATTTACTCACATATAAGATTTCAATTTATGTAAGAAATTTAAAATCCCTTTACATTATGCATAAAGCAATATTTATTCTTTGAATGATGTAATTTTTAATTAAATTCATTTAGTACCTTCATTTTCACTGACTGTATAAACTCTATATAGTTCCTTTTTTCATCAACAGATCAAGGTAAAACCTCTCAAGGCCATTACAGATTGATATACAATTAAATTGTTTGAAAATTCAAAAGAACCATCATTATTTAGATGAGTTAACAATAGCAAGCCTCCAAAAATTTTTTTACAATATATGTTGGTCTGTAGCTATTGCTGTTGAACAAATTTATCACAGGTGCAGAGTAATTAAATTGCTAAATTGGTTATACAATAGGAACAAATAGACCATTAAGGTCATAGACAAGGGACAATAATATGAAGGGCAAAACATACAGAACAAAATAAAGATACTCCATATCTATCACCACATATCTTGGATTTGAATTAGTTTTGAGATTTCAAAACATAAAAAAAAAAACAAAAACAAAAATTTCTTGGTTATTGCATTGATTTTCAGTAGAGCCAATGGTTGTCTTTAAATTTCTATGAATTATAAATTCATTGTTCATTTAGTCTTCAAGAGGAAAACAAGTGAAGACCCTAAAAGATGTTTCGCCCGTCCCTGCTGGCCTCTTAGTAATTGATGTGAAATCTATGTGAACTAATCAGAAAAGTGAACATGCTCACTAGACCGTGAAATTGAGGTCAAGGACAAAAGTCACCTGCCAGACTGACATGTACTACCCAAGATCAACCTTTATACATAATATTATCAACCTACCACTTCTAGGTATTGAGATATGGACTTAAGCAGAAAAACTTAACATGGCCACTAGACCGTGAAATTGAGATCAAGAACAAAAGTCAAGTGCTGGACTGACATCTACTACCCCAGACCAACCTACATACCAAATATTATCAACCTACCACTTCTAGGTATTGAGATATGGACTTAAGCAGAAAAACTTAACGTGGCCACTAGACCGTGAAATTGAGGTCAAGGTCACATATCGTTATGTCCGTCAGGTAGCACTTGATTAGTACTACCACTGGACCAAATATGATGTTCCTATATCAAAGGGTTTTCAAAATATCCTGCATTTAGTAAAAGTTAACGCCTTCGCCATCGTCATACTTTGCACGCATATGTCTCGCTTTCGCGACTTTCGTCATGGGCGAGACAAAAATGACAAAGAATTACAGCATACCATTTCTATTCATACTTTGATGAATGTTCATTTACTTCATATCTCCTCATTTATGTCTTGAATAAAGGCATTGTAGATCAGTAATACACATTTTAAAAACAGAACAAGACAGTGTGTGTTTATTTATACAATGTATACAGAATGATGACAATAATTAACTGATGCCAGTAATTACTCAAATCACAGACCAGAGGTGTAAGCTACAAATATTTCTTACTATATTCATAATCAAAATGGATTTCAAAATGATATCTGTATTTTCAGGTTGAATTTTAAAAAAAAGACATACAAAAACAATGTTTTTAATCTTAACTAAACAATATTACAACATCACAGTGTTGTGTGTATTCCTTACATATACATGTGAATACTATCCCCAGCTATTCAACAAATTATAAAAATGGACATGTGCTACCTATCACATAAAACATCAATAAATTATGCATACAACTCCATCTTCTCCAATTTACTTTCTTTATTTCAAAGTATTAAACTTTACGAAAGTGTAAAACTTAACACAACAGAAAACTTGAAATCATTTTTTATCAAATTAATCTTCACAGAAATTATGCAGGAGTGATATTGTGATGATAAAATCTTTTTTATCTATACATATATAAATAATGAATGCAAGCCAATGAAACATAATTCAAAAGTATGAACATGATAATTACCTATGTAACAAATAATTATGATAACTGGATATTAGAAAACCTTAAAAACAAAATTATCTAGACTTAATACAACCGCAGACTGCATTTTGTCACGACATATCATAGAATATAGAACTTTCTTGCATTTCATTGGCATTTTGATCCTGAATTTCAGATCTTAAAAATATGGCCATCCAGATTTTTCAAATCCTAACATCCCTAAATTGGTCTCAAAATTAAACCCCTCACTATCACATGGGGTTAAATTCAAATGTAAAGGACCAGCAAATGGTTAAAAAGAACAACACTATATCTGCCATGACTTTCTTAAATAAACATAAATATATGTACTTTCCAAATACATTTGTATTGTAACACAATGGTCTGTCAAAATCCATCAATGGGTTTATGATAAGGATGGATAGTTAAGAATTCACAAAATGATTCCAATAAATAAAGAATTAACAAAATGATTCCAATAAATAAAGAATTCACAAAATGATTCCAATAAATACTTCCAAACTTATTTGTGGTATAATGTGTTACAAACTATCTGAAATTATGCTGCTGTGATTTTTTCTATTATAAACAAATCTTAAAGCTATAAATACAATCAAACTTCAATATCTCAAATACCCAAGGGATGAATGAAAACAATTCCAGCCAGAGGGGGTGTTAAAGCTATTGAAGTGGAACTACGTAAGGACAACAAAAAAGGTTGGAGACATCCATGGTGTTCCAGCTATCATTAGAGCCACCGAAGTCCAACTTTACAATGAAATATTTCTTATAAGGGGGTGGTAAAGGGGGATCCAAAACACTAAAGAACATGCTTAGAAAATTGCCGAAAACAAAACATGAGTGATGAAAATGGCAGATCACAAAACACGAAAAATTGCTGCTCATAGTTCGCCTAAAACTTGAGAAATCATTATCATTAATGGTAATTCATGCATCCTATCTAAAGTTTTTTTACTCGAAAGCTCTTAAAATCAATGAAAATTTGCTCTGTGATACTTTCTGGTACCATTACGATTCTAATTGTAACAAGTCCGGATTTTTTTACAGGAAAATAAACATGCACGAAGTATATAATATCCAAAACGAATCACGAGCTCAAAATATGGACAAAAACAAGGCACATGAAATAATGCCAACACGAAAACATGAGGAATAAAAATCACAAAACACGAATTTATAAAATGCCAAAAACGTTGCATGAAAATAACCCTTAACCACCCTCTTATACTGCAAGGTTTGTTGATGGGGATTACATTAGCAACAGAATGGTGACAAACAAACATAACTTTACACATGTTTTACATCTAAATAACTGACCAATTGAAATACATTGCTTGCTCCTGGTTTAATGGAGATGCAATACAGGCCATTTTCATCCTAGAAATGCAGTTTCAAAGAATGCCAAAGATTAATTGTTTAGACCTGAGGTTTGAAAATGAAAAACAGCCAATGGCATTATTATATGATGATTGTTACCAGCTTCTTGCTTTGAAATTATGAACACCAATTTTATTTGAGTCACACAAAGAACTCACAATCTAAAGTTTATGCTGTGATTTTATAAACATAATACAATGACAATACCAGTATATATTAAATGGTCCTTTCCATGGCACTGTCATTTGATCCTCTTAATTTAAATGTCTGTCATAATTTAACAATAGTTTTAGTTAAATTTACACTTTGAAAAGTCCATTTCTGGATGCTGCTTCATAAACCTGAAAAAAAGATATATGTCAAAATGTGTAATTTAGAATGTCAACGAGTTGAATATTATAAAAGAAAGGAGTAGGGGTGATAAGGGCTGTATTTGGCCTGAAAAATAAATTTGGTTGAATTCACAGAATTTTCTCATTGAAATATTCTGTGGGTATTGCTTTTCAATAAACAGTATTAACAGTTCTGAAATATTGATATATGATTATTGAGTTTTTGGGTGAAGAAGAAGGGACAAATTGAAGATTTTGTCAAAAAATGACAAATTTGACCAATTTGACTACTTTTTCTGTATAGGAAATATAGAGCACATGCAAGAACCAGAAAAATATTTATATGAGAGGTTAAACTCATATGTACCAATAAGTTGGTAAATTATCTAATTGGTTAAACTCATATGTACCAATAAGTAGGTAAATTATCTAATTGGTTCTTGAATGTGCTCTATATTTCTGGTAAGGAAAACTGTACGAAAATTTGCCAAATTCGGTATATTTTTATGAAAATTCTCAAAAGTAACTTTTTCACCTTGTCCTTTGTATTCAGAACTTAAAAGGTAGTTCTTGGTTGATGACTTCAAATAATACTTCATGTTTTTAACCTGTGAAATATTGTTAAGGAGAATAAATTGTTGCTTTATACTATAAGGTTATTGCACGAAAATTGGACAATATGGTCCAAGCAGAATTTAATATTGCACAAGCTTGCCAGACTGACTGACTGATTGACACTCAACAAATTTAAGTAATATTTGAGAATTGCTGCTATTGCCTACAAATAAGAGTTTACATAAAGCCATTAAGTCTTCAAAAATGAGAAGTTAAAACCATAGTACAAGTATATTGGTAAAGCCACTAGTGACGTTTCAATTGAAAATTGATAAATCATTTTATTTCGCAGACAATGGATTATTATTCTCTTACATAGATTATCAAAATCCAGGTAAATTAAAGTTTTTTGACTTTGGTTTGTATCTACATAAAATTTCTCTGAAATATTTGCCAGCAATGCCGCAATTCACAATTTCAAGCATTTCTTAAACAGATTCAGCAAGGTCATCATCGCTGATTCCATGATTACATGGTGGGAATAAAAAGAGTGTTGCATGGAAATACTTTGGTTTTAAGCAAAAAACATGCTATTTATAAAAATTGCAATCAATTATCTACCTGAAGATGCATCCAATCATTTTGATTAATTGATTATTATTTGTATTTGTATCATGTCAAACATGATCATGTGACCCACTTTCCTTGACGATGGAAAGGACAAAATTTCACTGTCAAATTGGTCCTCTATAGCTTAGATATTCCAAAACTAGTTTCAAAAATGTTTATTTAGAACATTTTTTAAATGCAACTTGGCCCAAGGATCACGATTTTGGGGTTCTTTTTGCTGAAAATTGCTTCTTTTTCATTTTTTTATTTTTGGCACGGCCTTCTCCTCTATAAAGGAACATACTGTTATTTACCGGTAAAGTAAATTCGTTCCACAGATTCCAAACACTAAGATCAACCAAGATTTCATTCACACTAATTTGTTTATTATATAAAGTGGTCAATTATTCTTATCCTTAACAATAACTTTCTCATAACTTTACTTCCTTCATAAAATTATATTTAAACTTACTTTGATAATATTTCTTGCTTCTTTTGATCTTCAGATGTAGGTAATCCCATTTCTCTTTGTCTCTGATCATACATCATTTTCTCTACTACACCCCTCGTTTCTCCGTCGAGGTCTGACAACTAGAATAAGAAATTAAATACAATTTGTCTCAGATAAAACATCATTTTCTCTACTACACCCCTCATTTCTCCATCAAGATCTGACAACTAAAATAAGAAATTAATGTAAATACAATTTGTCTCAGATAAAACATCATTTTCTCTACTACACCCCTCGTTTCTCCGTCAAGTTCTGACAACTAAAATAAGAAATTAAATACAATTTGTCTCAGATAAAACATCATTTTCTCTACTACACCCCTCGTTTCTCAATGAAGGTCTGACAACTAAAATAAGAAATTAAATACAATTTGTCTCAGATAAAGCATCATTTTCTCTACAACACCCCTCGTTTCTCCATCAAGGTCTGCCAACTAGAATAAGAAATTAATGTAAATACAATTTGTCTCAGATAAAACATCATTTTCTCTACTACACCCCTCATTTCTCTGTCAAGGTCTGACAACTAGAATAAGAAATTAACTAGAGCTGTCGCCGAATGGCAGGCAGATATACCCCCACTCACTGAACCCTGAATCAATATGGCAAGTGCAAATTTAAGTGAATTTGGACACAATACAGTTGTGGACATAGTGCAATCTGTGGACACCATACAAGCATGGACACAATGATATACCTCCCCTTTTTGCAAGAAAATATTCAAAGACGAATTATCTCCCCTTTAAAATTTCAGGAAGCAACCATTCTTCATTACTTCATGCACATCTTCAGGTGGTATACTACAACTGTGTAACATTTCATCAAAATCCAAGCATCCGTTTAAAGAGGACATGCGCTGACAAGGTTCCTCCCCTTTTTTCCAGAAAAACATTCAAAGACAATTTATCTCCCCTTCAAAATTCTGCGAAGCAACAATATTACTTCATGCATCTTCAGGTGATGTAACACAACTGTAATATTTCATCAAAATCCAAGCACCAGTTTAAGAGGACACATGCTGACAACATTCGTCCCCCCCTTTTTTCCAGAAAATATTCATTTCAAAGACGAATTATCTCCCCTTCAAAAATTTCAGGCAGCAACCAACTGAGTAACATTTCATCAAAATCCAAGTGCCCTTTTGAGAGGACATGCATCCCCCTTTTTACCAGAAAATATTCAAAGACGAATTATCGCTCCTTCTGAATTTTAGGCAGCAACCTTATTACTTTGGGCACATCTTCATCGTTTATCCATCAAGGTCTGACGTCTAGAATAAGAAATTAAATACAATTTGTCTGAGATAAAAAAAAATCACTTTCTTCACTGCACTCCTCATTTCTCTGTCAAGGTTTGACAACTAGAATAGGAAATTAACAAGATGTGTTTGTGAAACACTACATATGCCCCCAAATTCCCAATTTTACCCCTTTTGGACCCCTATGACCTAGACCTTTGATCTTTGACCTATTTTTCTTTGCATTTTTATGTTCCTCTTGACTAGACCTATACACTTGCCAAGTATCAAAAGTCTACCTTATATAGTTCAAAAGTTATAGCCAAGGTTAAAGTTTCAGACAAACAGACACACAGACACACAGAGAGACAGACAGGACAAAAACAATATGCCCCACGATCCTCGATCTGGGGGCATAAAAACAGTGTGTCTCAGATAAAACATCATTTTCTCTACCACACCCCTTGTTTCTACATCAAGGTCTGACAACTAGAAAAAGGAATTAAATACAATTTGTCTCAGACAAAACATCAATTCAGCCAGACAATATGCACAACTAAGCATGAAGGTCAACAATTTTGTGAAGTTTGGTTGAAATCTGATAAAAGATGTGGGAGAATTAGCATCCATAAACTTAATTTATCGAAATTCCATGTCAAAAAGTGGCATAACTCCCATAAAAATTAGCCAATCAATCCAGCAAGACAATATGCACAACTAGGCATGAAGGACAGACGGAAATAAAGAGCTACGCAAAGAGCAGCATGATATGAGCAAAACATGTCGACCACTGAAATTTGAACAAGTGTAATTTAAAGTGAATGTGGACATAGTAAAGAACTTGACACAGTAATTAGATGGACACAAACTAGGAACATAGAATTTTGATAAATTAAGTTGTGGACGCTAATTCTCCCACATCTTTCATTTATTTCAACTTCATAATATTGCTGACCTTCATGACTAGTCTGCTAGTTCTACTGCTTGGAAATTTCCTCAAGAGCACACTGCAAGAAACCCCATCCAAATTTGACAAATAAATATTCTACAGCCAAATATATGAAAACACCAAACTTTGCCCTTTTTGGCCCCTTTGTAAAAAATGGGAGGGCCATAATATAAAAAAATCCAAGCGTTCCTTTTGTGGCAAAGAACACTAGTAAAATTTCATAAAGATTGATCAACTAGAACTTAGTTATTGATCAAAAACAAAAGTGTCTACAGATGATGATGACGCCGACAACGACAGCACTATACCATTGTATGACCTCAAAATTTTTTGATGTCATATAAAGACAAAAGCAATATGTCTCCCCCTTGAAAGGAGGGGGAATAACTATCGAGAGTAGAAATGTCAAATTTTACAAGATTAAGTTCCTCTAATGATTTTTAAGTTGATACTAGACACAGGCACCATCCTTTTCTGTTGATGCTGAATAAATGTATTCTTTGAGGGTGACATCATTGTCGCTTTTTTATTGTCGTTACTATGGCAAAGTTGATAAACAGCAAACATATTTGACATCATAAAGGTTTTCAACCAATGAAATTGAGAGATCACTAAATAAATATGTTGGAGAATACTTTTGATCTCCTTTGAAATGAAAAGAACAGCATAAGAATTAGAGAAATACAAATCTCTTCAATACTAAACAGAAATCATGTTTTATACCTTTTGTAGGATCATCTAGGCTGTAAANAAAACTTGGACATAAATCACTCATGCGTAAAACATAAGTCAAAGTGACCTACTTTTGCCTGGATGCTGATGTACCATCAGGGATGCATGCCTATGCAAGGTTACATTATCCTACCATGTAAAGTGACCGAGATCTGAACTTGTCCTAAAACTTGAATGTAAATCAATCAAGCGGAAAATATAGGTCAATGTTGATCTGACATCAGAGATGGATGCATATGCAAGGTTACATGATCCTACCATGTTAAGTGACTAATATCTGAACTCGTCCGAAAACTTGGATGTAAATCAATCAAGCGGAAAATATAGGTCAAAGTGACCTAATTTTGTCTGGATGCTGATCTACCATCAGAGTTATATGCATATGCCAGGTTACATGATCATACCATGTATAGTGACTAAGATCTGAACTCGTCCTAAAACTTGAATGTAAATCAATCAAGCATAAAATATAGGTCATGGTGTCCTAATTTTGCCTGGATGCTGATCAACCATCAGAGATGCATGCATATGCAAGGCTACATGACCCTAACATGTGTAGTGACTGAGATCTGAACTCGTCAGAAAACTTAATGTAAATCAATCTAGCGTAAAATATAGGTCAAAGTGACCTTATTTTGCCTGGATGCTGATTCACCATCAGAGCTGCATGCATATGCAAGGTTACATGATGCTACCATGTATAGTGACTAAGATCTGAACTCATCCGAAAACTTGAATGTAAATCAATCAAGCGTAAAATATAGGTCAAAGAAACCTAATTTTGCCTGGATGCTGATACACCATCAGAGTTGCAAAAATATGGAAGGTTACATGATCCTACCATGTATAGTGACTGAGATCTGAACTCGGACATAAACTTGAATGTAAATCAATCATGTGTTAAATATAGGTCAAAGTGACCTAATTTTGCCTGGATGCTGACCTACCATCAGAGATGCATGAATATGAAAGGTTACATGATCCTATCATATATAGTGACTGAGATCTGAACTCGGACGTAAACTTGAATGTTAGTCGTTCAAGTGGAAAATATAGGTCAAAGTGACCTAATTTTGCCTGGATGCTGACCTACCATTAGAGATGCATGCATATGCAAGGTTACATGATCCTACCATGTATAGTGACTGAGATCTGAACTTGGACGTAAACTTGAATGTAAGTCGTTCAAGCGGAAAATATAGGTCAAAGTGACCTAATTTTGCCATGATGCTGACCTACCATCAGATATGCATGCATATGCAAGGTTACATGATGTTACCATGTATAGTGACTGAGATCTGAACTCGGACATAAACTTGAATGTAAGTCGTTCAAGCAGAAAATATAGGTCAGAGAGACCCAATTTTCTTGAAGGCTGTGAGATAGCCCAAGATGCACCTGCATACAAAGTTTGATGACCCTACCATGCATAGTTGCAGAGATATATGCCCAAATGCGGACGCGGACGTAGACGGAGACGTAGACGCGGACGTGGACGCCGGGGGTACTCCAATAGTCAAGGTCAACTTCGTTGAGGCGAACTAAAAACAGTGTGTCTCAGATAAAACATCGTATTCTCTACTACACCCCTTGTTTCTCCGTCAAGGTCTGACAACTAGAAAAAGAAATTAAATACAATTTGTCTCAGATAAAACATCAATTTAGCCAGACAATATGCACAACTAGGCATGAAGGTCAACGAATTTGTGAAGTTTGGTTGAAATCTGATGAAAGATGTGGGAGAATTAGCATCCATAAACTTAATTTATCGAAATTCCATGCCAAAAAGTGGCATAACTCCCATAAAAATTGGCTGATCAATCCAGCCAGACAATATGCACAATTAGGCATTAAGGTCAACAATACTGTAAACTTTGGTTGAAATCAGATGAAAATTGTAGGAGAATGGGCGTCCACAAACTTTATGATGGACAGACAGATGACAGACAGAAATAAAGGGCTACGCAAAGCGCAGCGTAATATGAGCGAAACTTGTCGACCACTGAAATTTGAACAAGTGTAATTTAAAGTGAATGTGGACATTGTAAAGAACTTGACACAGTAATTAGATGGACAAATAAAGAAGCTTAACACAGTAATTAGAAGGACACAAACTAGGAACATAGAATTTTGATAAATTAAGTTGTGGATGCTAATTCTCCCACATCTTTCATCAGATTTCAACCAAACTTCATAGTATTGCTGACCTTCATGACTAGTCTACTAGTTCTACTGCTTGGAAATTTCCTCAAGAGCACACTGAAAGAAACCCCATCAAAATTTGACAAATAAATATTCTACAGCCAAATATATGAAAACACTAAACTTTGCCCTTTTTGGCCCCTTTGTAAAAAACGGGAGGGCCATAATATCAAATCAAAGTCCCAAAGGGACTGGTGGATTAGTGTCTATGATGGCAATGATCAGTATCTAATCTATTGATATTTTATGTACACTGTCCATATATGATATGAATAATTACCTGTCTATGTCATGCATAATTACTCATTTTTTACTATGGGTCTAATCATAATGATGATATCAAAACCAAGAAAGATACAAAAACCATGTTTTGCTCATCAAGAACATGCCTTTCTGACAGTCAGCAAGTATTTACTGGTGGCCATCTTCATTTGATATCACCAGCCAATCAATGGCAATCAAACCATTAGAGACAAATATTCGAAGAATTTGGATTTTATACCAGAAACCTATTACATATTATGGGTTCCCTGCTGTACACTACACTCAACATAGACTAAACAATGACAGCACCATCTTGATCAAGTAGTTTGAAATTTAATTCTAAAGAAGAGACCTGAATGAAAGGTTTGTGAATGCTGACAAGACGCAAAAGCTGACAAGACCTGAGCAAAAAATGACTGTTATGCATTGTAAATACTCAAATGACATTATCTCAAGTTTTGTTTGACCAAACTCTGATCAACTGCAAATTAACACGCAACACCCTGGACTGAACATTGTTGGACGAACGGCAATCAACAGATCAACACCCCTGCCTGATCCTATTTCGAATTTTGTCAATTCCAACCCGGATTGTTGCAAAATATGGTATGATTAGGGATATGCACCTTGACAAGTGTTTCCAGGTAATACTTTGTATTAACCGATGTACGACTTCTTCGGTATTTTGTTTTGAGTCGGCCATTACATGTATACCAAAAGCAGACCTCGGAGAAGACACTGCAAAATGACAATCGCAACAAGTATAATGGAACAGCCAACGTGGAACAGCCATACTTTTCCATTCATTGATAACTAGAAATGTAAACAAACATTACATCTTCCGTAGATTATAAATAATGGACTGTTGTTCTCGACGGCTAATGAATTTGATTTTTTTATTTCCAATGCGTTGTTCTTTTATGATTTATTTCAAAACAGCCACATCGTTTCATTGACGGTTCCTGGGAAGTACGTTTACGCCATTCATACGCCTCGGTCTTCCGTATTCATACATCTACACACAAAATTTTATGAATGGTTTATTCATTCTAGGATTAATTAACGAATTTGGGCACCATTTAACCATTGAAAAGTTCAGGGAATCAAATTAATGTTCAATGAAAATAGACTATTGAGTGTCAGATTTTTTTATGAGATCAGAAAGATGTGTACAAGGTTTCCTGAAAAGGATTCTTTTAGCATGGGTATGATCACTAATGTTTGATTGCGTGAGGTTGGTCACCTGGGTGGTAACATAGGATAGAATTCTATCCTTTGGATAGACACTAATCCAAAAATCCAAGCCTTCCTTTTGTGGCAAGGAACACTAGTAAAATTTCATAAAGATTGATCAACTAGAACTTAAATTATTGATCAAAAACAAAAGTGTCTACAGATGATGACGACGCCGACAACGGCAGCACCATACCATTATATGACCTCAAAATTTTTTGTGGTCCTATAAAGACAAAAGCAATATGTCTCCCCCTTGAAAGAAGAGGGAATAACTATCGAGAGTAGAAATGTCAAATTTCACAAGATTAAGTTCCTCTAATGATTTTTAAGTTGATACTAGACACAGGCACCATCCTTTTCTGTTGATGCTGAATAAATGTGTTCTTTGAGGGTGACATCATGGTCGCTTTTTTATTGTCGTCACTATGGCAAAGTCAATAAACAGCAAACATATTGACATCATAATGGTTTTCAGTCAATTAAATCGAGAGATCACTAAATAAACATGTTGGAGAATACTTTTGATCTCCTTTGAAATGAAAAGAACAGCATAAGAATTAGAGAAATACAAATCTCTTCAATACTAAACAGAAATCATGTGTTATACTTTTTGTAGGATTATATAAAAATAAAGTTCCTGAAAATCTATTGGGTCAATTTGAATTTAAACACCAATAAATTTCAAGCTGAAATATTATTATCCTACATAATTTTTTTAATGATGTTGGCTTCTCTATTACTTTGTAAATCATATTTATCCTATTATGCAGAAAACGTCACAAACTGCCATATCTGTATGGTGTGAAATTCCTCGACTGTGACTACTGAGACAGGGTCTTATAACTGAGATGTATGGATATGCACAAAACATCATTAAACCTTTTATCTACTATAGGAAGTTTCAATTAAGCTATCATAAGTTTTCTCCAGTTTTTATTGGATTTTGTATCAGATACAATTTCATCACATTTTTGTCCTGTAAATGAATACTATACCTTTGAATTTTCTGGGTTGACCTTCTTGGTATTTATTTCTGGTTCAGTTGTTACAACTCTACTCCACCATTCCATTTGATTCACCTTAAATAAATAGCATAGTTCTAAGTATTACTCACTCACCATATTCCAGACTGAAATGTACTACCGGTACATTCTAAATATTATCAACATACCACTTTTAGTTATTGAGAAACAGACTTAAGCAGAGAAACGTGGCAACTAGACCATGAAATTGAGGTCAAGGACAAAGGCCATATGAAAGACTGACATGTACTACATTCTAAATATTATCAACATACCACCTTTAGTTATTGAGAAATGGACTTAAGCAGAGAAACTTAACATGGCAACTAGACAGTGATCATGAAATTGAGGTCAAGGACAAAAGTCATATGCCAGACTGACATGTACTATCCAAGACCAAGGTACATTCTAAATATCATCAACATACCACTTATAGTTATTGAGAAACAGACTTAAGCAGAGAAACTTAACGTGGCAACTAGACCATGAAATTGAGGTCAAGGACAAAATTCATATGCCAGACTGACATGTACTACCCAAGAACAACCTACATACTAAATATTATTGACCTACATCTTAAAGTTATTGAGAAATGGACTTAAGCATAGAACTTAACATGGTCACTGGACCATGCAATTGAGGTCAAGGTCATACATTTTTATGTCCTTCACATAGCACTTGATTTGTTGTACCAGTGGACCAAATTTGATGTTCCTACATAAAAAGGGTTTTCAAAATATCCTGCATTTAGTAAAAGTTAACGCCGTCGTCATGCTATGTACGCATATGTCTGTCTTTCTGTGACATTCTTCATGGGCGAGACAAACAATTGGGTTCAAACATTTTTTTACAAATGAGTACATAGCATGCAAATGATGTTCTTTTTGTTACCTTTTCACAATAAATTCTACAAATTACAATTTAATTTCAATTATTTCCCCTATTTAAATCGACATGCATCCACCCATTCCATTTCCTGCATGGGATTATGTTTCTGTAACATTTTCAATCTTACTTTGTAATATTCGACACAATATTTTTAATATCGAAGGGCATCTGTATTACTGATTACACATTTTTATTGTACATATAACAAATGTATAGAGATCTTCCATTCAGTGACATATCCAATAAATTTATCGAACTATTCAAAAGAAGTTGTGCTGACAAAGTTCTATTTGACCTAAACAACAATTTTGAAGAACAGGTATTTGTCTGCATTAAAATAAGTCTAAAAACAAGATGGGAACAGTCAGAAATGACAGCTAATCCTTTCGCCTGTAGCAATTAAATTTCCAAATTCAGTTAAAGTTTCAAAATATTTAATTCTCAAAAGCAGCATCACTGTCCATGAGGCATCTACTAACCTAAGATGAATAATGGAGTATCTCTCAGATATGAACCTTAAAACACACTATAACCTGAGTCATTGAAGTGAAAAATGTTGGTCAGAGTGACCAAATTATCATCTGAAGCAGCATCACTCTCCGTGACGCCTCCACTGACCAAAGATGATTGATGTGTCACATGTAGTTTCTCAGATATGAACCTTAACGCAAACTTTAACCTGAGTCATTGAAGTGTAAAATGTAGGTCAGAGTGACCCAATTATCATCTGAAGCAGCATCACTCTCCGTGACGCCTCCACTGCCTAAAGATGACTGATGTGCCACATGTAGTTTCTCAGATATGAACCTTAACGCAAACTTTAACCTGAGGTGGGACAAACGGATGGACACTCGGACGGACGGACAGACTGGCGAGATGCTATATCCCCTCCCCAACTCCGTTGGGCGAGGGAATAATAATTAACTTTTGATGTGTCTCAGCATCTATAATTAACTTCACTTCCATAAACACATATATTTTATACTTTTTATTTAAAATTAATTTTTTGGCACCTAGAAAGTTTTACAGATCAAAACACATAAAACACCTTGTTTTTCAATTATTCCCCTTTTTCACATTTCTTTTATCACTTTTATTTTCTACATCATGAGAATTTTAACACAACAAAATGTCCAAAATTAGAACATTCATATGATGCATGTAAATTGAATTATCTCCCCTTTGGTCAATGAAGAAAAACTTTTTTGTTGGTGTAACATCCCTCTCTTACTTTTATTATCTTTTTTTCCTAATTCCTGAATTACTTTGATAACTGCTTTGACAGATTCAACACAGCAGGTGTCTTGTAAGAAGCAGGGGATGCTTACCCTATCGGTGCACCTGTTTTTATTGGGTCCTTGTTGTTCCTCTTTGTATGTGTGTGTGTGTCTCCATGTTCTTTTCTGTGTCATGCTCATGTTAAGTCTTTGTTTTTCCAATGTTGCCATTTTCCTGGGATTATTTGTTTAAACTGACAGTTCACTTCTCACTTACTTTACTATTCAGCTATTAAACTCTCTGCAAGACAAAACTGTTACCATGGTATTTACCTTCTGTATAGTTAGAATTAATGTTTTTCTATCTTCAATAATCCATGTGGAATCTTCTACTTTTATGGTATTAAAAGTTTCTCCTTCCAGTAAGGGTGGATGTCCTTTTAATCCAGCTTTTAATTTCTGAAATAAACCAGTTATTCTTAAGTTTAATTCTGAGTTATTGAAACAGATGCAGGGAGGAAAAATTCTTATTAATGAGGTTAAAACATTTTATATTAATAGTCACATTAAATGGTAATGAAAATCCATTCAATAAAAGAAAATGCCCCCGCCATACAGATGTTCCGGCAAACACGAAGTAGATGAGCGACAGACTTGAAAAGGGGAGACACTGTACAACTCATCCTACTTAAGCTTCAGACCAAATATCAAATCATTACTACATACACAGGCTGAGAAATCTTTGACGAAAAATTTCAATATATGGGTATAATGGCAAAAAATAACCAAGTTGGTAAACAGGAAGTAGATGAGTGAGGGACTTGAAAAGGGGAGACACTGTACAACTCATCATATTTAAGCTTCAGAACCAAATATCAAATCATTACTACATACACAGGCTGAGAAATCTTTGACGAAAAATTTCAATATCTGGGTATAATGCCAAAAAATGACTAAGTCAGTAAACAGGAAGTAGATGAGTGACGGACTTGAAAAGGGGAGACACGGTACAACTCATCATACCAAAGCTTCAGACCACATATCAAGTCATTCCTGCATTCACAAGCTGAGAAATCTTTGACGAAAATTTTCGGACGTACGTACGCATGTAGTATGGACAAGGGTAAAACTTAATGCCCCTGTCGCCTAACGGCGGGGGCATAAAAATTAAATTTCTTGTTTCATCATGATAAACAAGAGAAGGAAGCTGTCTGAAACGATAGCTAATCCCCTCACCCATTTGTTGTTTGTTTTTTTAAGTATTATTATTGTTCTACTAAGTTGTACTACTTTGGGGTCCAGAAAGGGACAGAAAGACATCTGCAAGATATAATTGTTTACATTTTTCACAAAAAATGTGTTTTTGAAAACTTATTACATGTGACCTAAAGAACAAAGGTCACTTCCAGGTCAAATTTTCAAACTTCCGGTTTGATCACAATTTGTAAACACAGAGTGTTGGCCGTTGATACAAGGTAAAAGAGTCATTTAAACGCGAAAAGGGTGGCCGCCAGATGCGTTGGGTGGGTGGCCATCTATATGAGGTCATTTTGTACATAATAATATGCAAAGGAAATGTGGCTGGATAAACCGGGTGGCCTTCCAAAATGAGGGACCGTTAGGTGGAGGGACCACTGAATTCAAGATCTGGTCTGTTACTGAGCCACTTATGCATGAAATGTAGGTTGAAGGTGATCTTATTTTAATCAGGGGCCTCATACCTATTTCAGATGCATCAACTGACATTATAATAATCCTCTACAAGTTAACGTTCTGAGACTGACTATAACACTTACTTTACCCGAGTCATTCATATGTGAAATGTAGATCTGGATTTAAACAAAAATTTTAACCAACATACTTGGGAAAGGGTAAAATGATCAAATAGATATTAAATCAAAGCACTGAATGCTGTAGAGATGTTAACATGGAAATCTTCGTGGGGTGTTATTTACACGATTTTGCAGGATAAACATTTCGCGCAGGGGTAATTTTTGCGCTCAAAGTTTTTGATATTTGACAATGTCATTACTTTTACATATCAAACTTCAAAACCAAACTATTTGCGTGGGGGAAATTTTGGATTTTTCTTGATCGCCCCTTGCACCACTAAATTTGCACATTGATCTACTGCAGCAGCCATAAAAATACAATTATTTTCAATTTCCTTAAAAAAAGATGTGATCACTCATGCATGACTAAGGGACCAGGGCCACCATCTGAGCATGGATTCTGTATGTACTCCTCAAGATGCAACTGCATGTCCAATATCAAGTGGCTAGGACCTCTGGTACAGGCTATACAAACTGCTTGCTAAAAACTTAAAGTGATCGTTCATGCGTGACTTGGGGGTTCAGGCCACCATCTGAGCATGGATTCTGTATGTACTCCTCAAGATGCAACTGCGTGTCAAATATCAAGTGCCTGGGACTACTGGTATAGGCTGTACAAACTGCTTGCTAAAACCTTAAAGTGATAGTTCATGTGTGACTAAGGGGCCAGGGCAACCATCCGGTGTGTGGAATCGGTATGTACTCCCCAAGACACAACTGCATGTCAAATATAAAGAGCCTAGGACTACTGGTATAGGCTGTACAAACTACTTGCTAAAAAATTAAAGTGACTAAGGGCCAGGGCCATAAACTAAGTAGGGATTTGAGTTGTACCCATACTAATGCAACTGCACATTAAATACTATGGACCTACAACTAACATCAGCTTGTTAATTCACAATAATGTGCAATTGTTGATGCTGCTGCCAGAAACGCTATCACTAAGACAGGCCTCTGCGACTTTTCGTTTGGCGAGACAAATGTCAAATGTCAAATGTCAAATAAAGCTATCTTTTCATGTTGTATTTTGTTTGAACAACACAAACTTTCAGTTTGAGCCTTTTCAAATGAAATAACTCGAATTTGATAATTTGTTTCTTACAAACTACACCCAGACATAAACTACATTTATGCGTATTTGTGATGTCTGCTAGGTATGTCTGTCTGACCATGTATGTCTGTACCCTGAACAACAGTATAGAGATGCTTAACATCTCAAAAAAGTCTCTTCACAACAATAAAACTACCACTTAATATGAGGTATAATACCACTAAAGTCTTCCAAATAAAAACATGAGTTTATTCATTTTAAAAAATGTATCTTATTTGCCAACAATCCCATGCTGAAGCTGTTTGTGAGAAAAATAATTTCTATGATAAATTTGAACTTACTTTTTTCTGCATGTCTACCACTACATCTTTAGGTTTGACCTGGAATGGCACTTTCAGTGGAATTCTGACCTGAAAATCAGTATTATACAAGATCTATATCAACAATATACAATTAATCTCAAAACACATAACTCAAAACGATGAGGATTTGATTTTATTTACTTTCATAAAACCAACATAGCAAAGGGACTATGAAAGGTCTTTAGATTTTGAAAGCCCTTATTTTCGATTAAATGAAATTTTAATACCATATCTGAATGAGTTCTGCTACAAGAATCAATTAAAATTGAATTGATTTCAGACAAAATCATCAAATAAGAACTGGGTGCACAAATGTCAATTAAAGTGTAAATTAAATCGTTAACGTAAACTTATGGGTATTCCAGAAACTAGAAGCTCAGAGACTGAGCCTGTATCGGTCACCTGACAAAATGCTGAACAACAGGGTTTTGGATGTTCTGCATGGTGGCCATGTTTTTTTCCGGATTGAAATGAAATGAGCTATCTTTGTAAAAGACCTTCCATACATCATTCCTAGTTGCTTCATTTTTTTCCGAGGAAATGATGAAAATGATATTTTTCCCATAGGGTCAAATGTTAAATATAAGTTCCGCGCTGGCGGCTATGCTGTTTGTCTGATCTGAACAAAATGAGCAAAATGATGAAAGGATCACTTCCATATACATCATTCCTGTACAATTTAGTTGAATTTGCTTCAGTGGTTTAAGAGGAGTTCAAGAAAATGATGTATTTCTCATAGGGTCCAATGTTAAATATAAGTTCCTGGCTGGCGGTCATGTTTTTTGTTGATCAGAATGAAATCAACAATCTTCGTAAAGGACCTTCCATATGTCATTCCTGTAAAGTTTGCTTGAATTTGCTTCAGTGGTTTAAGAGGAGTTGATGACAATGATGTTTTCCCATAGGGTCCAATGTTCAATTTATGTTCCGTGCTGGCAGCCATGTTTTTTTTTTTGATCCGAATGAAATGAGCAATCTTTGTAAAGGACCTTCCATACATCTTTCCTGTAAAGTTTGGTTGAATTTGCATCAGTGGTTTCAGAGGAGGAGATGGAAATGTGATTTTTCCCATAGGGTTCAATGTTAAACCTAAGTTCTGTGGTGGTGGCCATGTTTTTTTATTAGATCTGAACGAAATGAGCAATCTTTGTTAAGGACCTTTCATACATCATTCCTGTCAAGTTTGGTTGAATCTGTGTCAGCAGTTTCAGAGGATTTGAAAAAATGTGAAAAGTTAATCGACGGACAGACGGTGGACAGACGGAAGGACTGACGGGAGGAGGATGGACGCCAAGTGATGGCAATAGTTCACACTAACCCTTTGGGTGCTAATAAATGTATGTGGGAGGAGTATCAAAAATGCCTTCCAACCCCTCAGTGTATTTTTTCCTGAAACACCCCTTATGCTTGCTCAATCAAGTCAAGATGTTTTCTTTTCAGAATTTACTGCTACTGCATTATCACTTATTTATTTAAAAAATTTTCATTTTTTTCTGAATTTGCATTTCCTTTGTATATCATAAATATGAACATTATAAAAGTATCACTGATTCTCACTGCTTCCCACCATGACTTTTTCAGCAACTAAAACTTTTTGGTCATTTTTACAAAATAATCCGTAAAAGTTCTGCGGAACCTATTGTCCCACCTACTCAATCCGCTTTCGTTATAATTTGGCCTACATTAGGATGTGGCTGCTAAGAATTCTAAGAAATAACTGGTTTTTGAGAGTATTGATCAGGAAATTTACCAACAATTGAATAGGAAATGTTTTGAAATTGAACCATTGAAAAATATTTTTAACTAAAATTCATCTAAAAAGCATGGTTGCTGACAAGAATTCCCCAAAATTGCATGTCTTTGAGAGTTTCAGGTAATTTACCAAAATGTGAATCAAAAATTTTTGAAATCTAACCTTTGAAAAAATTTGTTTTCACTAATATTTATCCAAAAAGCATGGTTGCTAACAAGAATTCCCAAAAATTGCTTATCTTTGAGAGTTGCAGGAAATTTACTGATATTGGAACCATATTTTTTATTCTTAGTTTTCAAAATTGGTGTGAAAAAATGGCTAAAATATTGATTGTATGCAAAGATTTCAAAAAATTGTTAGTCTTGGACATTTTCAGGAAATTTACCAAAGTTGGCATCGAAATAAAATTCTGAATGCTCATCTAAAGACTATATGCAACAAGAGTTGTCAGAAGCCAACATAGCTCGCCGGGGATTACAGTAACCGCAATGCACAATTAATTTGAAGGTCAAGGTCAAAATGTCTACAACTATGGTATTACCAGAAAGCTCTCACCATAGGGAAGTCATGAACAAAATATAAACACCCTATAACTAAACAAGAGTGGACCCTAAAAAGATGTCTCGCCCGTCCCTGCTTGTCACTAAAACANATTGATTGTATGCAAAGATTTCAAAAAATTGTTAGTCTTGGACATTTTCAGGAAATTTACCAAAGTTGGCATCGAAATAAAATTCTGAATGCTCATCTAAAGACTATATGCAACAAGAGTTGTCAGAAGACAACATAGCTCGCCGGGGATTACAGTAACCGCAATGCACAATTAATTTGAAGGTTATACATTTTCGTATTAAATACTTTAAATGCGATATAAAAAAGCCACACGTCAAACAGGAACTCTCTATCACTAAAAGACTAACTTCTATAAACAGGGTTCAATTTTTTTTTTTTTAAAAAACTGCGCCAGGGCAATGTCAAGGTCAAAATGTCTACAACTATGGTATTACCAGAAAGCTCTCACCATAGGGAAGTCATGAACAAAATATAAACACCCTATAACTAAACAACTAACTTCTAGAAGAAGTTTGAAGCTTTTTAAAAAATTGCCCTAAGGACAAAGTCAAGGTCAAAATGTCTAAAAATATGGTGCCATCAGAAAGCTATCATCATAAGGAAGTCATATGTTGAATTGACACCTTACCACTAAATTTCAACATTCTAGAAACACTGTTACATTTTTTTTAAATTGCCCTCAGGGCAAGGTCAAGGTCATAATGTCTACCAATATGGCACCATTAGAAAGCTCTCATCACAAGAAAGCCACATACTAAATATGAACACGCTACCACTAAACAAACCAAATTCTATAAGCAAGGTTAAAGTTTTTCAAAAATTGCCCTCAAGGAAAGGTCAAGGTCAAAATGTCTACAAATATGGTGCCATCAGAAAGCTCTCAACATAAAGAAGTCACATATCAAATATGAACACCCTACCACTAAAAGCATATCTTCTAGAGGCAAGGTTAAAGTTTTTCAAAAATTGCCCTCAGGGTAAGGTCAAGGTCAAAATGTCTACAAATATGGCACCGCTAGAAAGCTCTCATCATAAGGGAGTCACATACCAAATACGAATACCCTACCACTAAAAGCATACCTTCTACAGGCAAGGTTAAAGTTTTTCAAAAATTGCCCTCAGGGAAAGGTCAAGGTCAAAATGTCTACAAACAAGAGCTGTCGCCAAATGGCAACCAGTAATACCCCCACTCACTGAACCCTGAATCGATATGGCAAGTGCAAATTTAAATGAGTGTGGACACAATACAAGTATGGACACAATGACATAATCTTCAAGAATAAACAGAATGTAGTAACCATGCAACTAATCATATAGAGGCAGAATACCAGTTTTGAAATCAATCCCTCGAATAGAAGCTGAGAAAACTGCGACAAAAAAAATATGTCTCGCTATATTTTGTAACTTAGTCCACATTTCATAAAACATAAAGTACAATCCAACAGCACTCAAAATAGGACATTCCTTACAACTAATCATGTAGAGGCTGCATACCAATTTTGAAATCAATCTCTATTATAGAAGCTAAGAAAACTGCTACGAAAAATTCATGTTTCACTACATTTAGTACCTAAGTCAACATTTCGTTAAACAGGAAGTACACATCTGACTTGACTCAAAAAAGGACGTTCCTTACAACTAATCATATTGAGGCTGCATACCAATTTTTAAATCAATTCTAATTATAGAAGTTGAGAAAACTCAGTGACAAAAAATTCATGTTTCACTACATTTCGTAACTCAGTCCACATTTCATTAAACAGGAAGTGCACATTGGACATGACAAAAAATAGGACGTTCTTTACAACTAATCATATTGAGGCTGCATACCAAATTTGAAATCAATCCCTTTTATAGCAGCTGAGAAAACTGCGACGAAAAATTCATGTTTCACTATATTTCATAACTAAGTCCACATTTCCTTGAACAGGAAGTGCACATCGGACAAGACTCAAAATAGGACGTTCTTTACAACTTATCATTTTGAGGCTGCATACCAAATTTGAAATCAATCCCTCTTATAGCAGCTGACAAAACTGTGACGAAAAATTCATGTTTCACTACATTTCTTAACTAAGTCCACATTTTGTTAAACAGGAAGTGCACATAGGACAAGACTCAAAATATGACATTCCTTACAACTAATCATATTGAGGCTGCATACCAAATTTTAAATCAATCCCTCTTATAGCAGCTGAGAAAACTGCACCAAAAAATTCATGTTTCACTAAATTTTGTAACTAAGTCCACATTTCATTAAACAGGAAGTGCACATGGGACAAGACTCAAAATAAAACGTTCCTTGTAACTAATCATATTGAGGCTGCATACCAAATTTGAAATCAATCCCTCTTATAGCAGCTGAGAAAACTGCGACGAAAAATTCATGTTTCACAACATTTCGTAACTAAGTCAACATTTCGTTAAACAGGAAGTGCACATCCGACAAGACTCAAAATAGGACATTCCTTACAACTAATCATATTGAGGCTGCATACCAAATTTGAAATCAATCCCTCTTATAGCAGCTGAGAAAACTGCGACGAAAAATTCATGTTTCACTACATTTCGTAACTAAGTCCACATTTTGTTAAACAGGAAGTGCACATCGGACAAAGCTCAAAATAGGACGTTCCTTAAAACACATCACACAGAGGCTACATATCAATTTTTAAATCAATCCCTCCACTAAAAGCTGAGAAAATTGTGACAGAAATATATTTTTGGGCGAACGGACGGACCAACGGACGGACGGACAGACAAGGTGAATGCAGTATACCCCACTCTCTAATGAGTGGGGGTATAATATGGCACCGCTAGAAAGCTCTCATCATAAGGGAGTCACATACCAAATACGAACACCCTACCACTAAAAGCATACAGTATAGCCAGAGACTTACAATGATAAATCACTGTGATAGACGTATCACCCTGCTTAGTGAAATGTGTATATTTTATCTCCTGTTTGATCTATCAACATGCTTTATTTTGCAGTAGAGTGATACATCTACCATTTGATATGCAAAAGAAATTATGTGGATTGATCAATCAGGAAACAAGAGTTGTCAGAAGACAACATAGCTCGCCGGGGATTCCAGTAACCACAATGCACAATAAATTCAAAAGTAATAGAAAGCTTTCTTCACAAGAAAGTCACATATCAAATATTAACACCCTACAACTAAACAACTTAATTCTAGAAGCAAAGTTAAAGTTTTTAACAAATTCCCCTCAGGGCAAGGTCAAGGTCAAAATGTCTAAAAACATGGCACCACAAGAAAGCTCTTACCATAAGAGAGTCATATACAAAATATATACACCCTACCACTAAAGGCTTACCTTCTAGAGGCAAGGTTAAAGTTTTTTACAAATTGCCCTCAGGGCAAGGTCAAGGTCAAAATGTATAAGCATGGAACCAGAAGAAAGCTCTCATCACAAGGAAGTTACATACCAAATATGAACACCCTACCACTAAAAGAAATCCTTCTAGAAGCAAGGTTAAAGTTTTTCAAAAATTGCCCTCAGGGCAAAGTCAAGGTCAAAATGTCTACAAGTATGGTACCGGAAGAAAGCTCTCATCACAAGGAATATACATATAAAATATGAACACCCTACCACTAAAAGCCTACCCTCTAGAGGCAAGGTTTTAGTTTTTCAAAAATTGCCCTTAGGGAAAGGTCAAGGTCAAAATGTCTTCAAATAAGGTACCACTAGAAAGCTCTCATCATAAGCAAGTCATATACCATATATGAACACCCTACCACTGAAAGCCTACCTTCTAGAGGCAAGGTTAAAGTTTTTCAAAAATTGCCCTCAGGGAAAGGTCAAGGTCAAAATGTCTACAAATATGGTACCGCTAGAAAGCTCTCATCATAAGCAAGTCACATACCAAATATGAACACCTTATCACTAAAAGCCCGCCTTCTAGAGGCAAGGTTAAAGTTTTTTATATATTGCCCTAGGGGCAAGGTCAAGGTCAAAATGTCTACAAATATGGTACCACAAGAAAGCTCTAGTCACAAGGAAGCCGCATACTAAATATCAACATCCTATCTCTTCAGGTCTCCATTCCATAAGCAAGGTTAAAGTTTTTGCTGACGACGCCGACGACGACACCGGGGGTATGACAATAGCTCTCCGGACATTCGTCCCAGCGAGCTAAACATTAACATTTATTTAAAAATTTAGAGTGATATGTCTATCACAGTGATTTATCATGGTAAGTCTCTGGCTGTACTGTACCTTCTACAGGCAAGGTTAAAGTTTTTCAAAAATTGCCCCCAGGGAAAGGTCAAGGTCAAAATGTCTACAAATATGGTACCACTAGAATGCTCTCATCATAAGGAAGTCACATACCAAATATGAACACCCTACCACTAAAAGCCTGCCTTCTAGAGGCAAGGTTAAAGTTTTTTAAAAATTGCCCTAAGGGCAAGGTCAAGGTCAAAATGTCTACAAATATGGTACCAAAAGAAAGCTCTCATCGAAAGGAAGCCACATACTAAATATCAACATCCCACCTCTTAAGGTCTCCATTTCACAAGCAAGGTTAAAGTTTTTGCTGACGACACCGACGCCGGGGGTATGACAATAGCTCTCCGAACATTCATCCCGGCGAGCTAAAAATTCTACATCAAAACCAAATTTCTAAAGTTCCAATTTTGTTTCAACATTGTTAATTTATGGATGTGGAAATTATAGGTCAAGGTGACATACATGTAATTCTGGTATGGATGTTGGTTACTACTAAGATGCAACCACATACCAATCATCAACTTTCTATGGAATGTAGGTGCTGAGAAATGGCACAATCAACATGAGTTGTCAGAAGACAACATAGCTCGCCAGGGATTCCAGTAACCTTAATGCACAATAAATTTGAAAGTAATACAAAAATTTCTCCACAAGAAAGTCACATATCAAATATAAACACCCTATCACTAAACAACTTAATTCTAGAAGCAAGTTTAAGGTTTTTTAAAAATTGCCCTAAGGACAATGTCAAGGTCAAAATGTCTACAACTATGGTACCATCAGAAAGCTCTCATCACAAGAAAGTCACATACCACATATGTACACAATATAACTAAACAACTTTATTCTAGAAGCAAGGTTAAAGTTTTNAAAAATTGCCCTCAGGGCAAGGTCAAGGTCAAAATGTCTACAAGTATAGTACCGGAAGAAAGCTCTCATCACAAGGAAGTCACATACCAAATATGAACACCCTACCGCTAAAAGCCTACCTTCTAAAGGCAAGGTTAAAGTTTTTTTAAAAATTGCCCTCAGGGCAAGGTCAAGGTCAAAATGTCTACAATTATGGTACCAGAGGGAAGCTCTCATTATAAAGAAGTTACATACTAAATATGAACACCCTACCACTAAAAGCCTACCTTCTAGAGGCAAGGTTAAAGTTTTTTAAAAATTGCCCTCAGGGCAAGGTCAAGGTCAAAATGTCTACAAGTATAGTACCGGAAGAAAGCTCTCATCACAAGGAAGTCACATACCAAATATCAACATCCTAGCTATTCAGGTCTCAATTCCACAAGTCATGTTAAAGTTTTGCTGACGCCGACCCCGACGCCGACTCCGGGGGTATGACAATAGCTCTCCGGACATTCGTCCCGGCGAGCTAAAAAAATATGATTGAAAAAAAGTCCAACTAATGGCAAAATACACAAAAATAAGAATTATTTATTTTTTTAAATAAAACTGGGATTCTATTATAAAGTTGTACTGAATATGGTGTCAAAATTTCATTGATATTGAGTAAGATTTTAGAAAGTTACTGAAGTTCAAAAACAGTTTAAAATTTGGGTTAACCAAATATTGACGCCAACCAGGAATCTATGGTTGTATGTCTCGCCTTCGGAACATTCTTTGCAGGCGAGACATTTAATATTATTTTTCTCTACAATTGATTAAATATAAATAAAATATGCAAATATACAGTACAAACAGAGGCATTCAGTTATAAATCACTCTGGTCCGACAATTTTCACCCTTGTCATCCCGGAATTCACAGGCATTATCGGTGTTTGTCCGGCAAAATCGTCGGTAAAATTTCACCCAAAAAATCGTCGGTAATTTTCTTTGATGTTGGGTCAATTGATAAATGCCGGTGAAAGTCAGACTTCCGCCAGAATTGTCAGGGTTTTAGTGTCCTATTTGTCTCAACAAAAAAAAATTCAATTTTAAGGCTGATATATCTAATATCAAGAGGATGACAACCTGGTTTCGTGCGACTTGCCCACGTGAACTTCCCTTTCAAAAATCGTATTTCTGAACGTATTAATAAATGCCAAGAATTCGACCAAACATATACCTATGTAAAAATGTCTCCTCACTTTTCATTTGACCGAGAATAGTGATGAGAAAGATGAGTTTAAAACACATCGAGAAAGACCGAGAAAGATGAGTTTAAAACACATCTAATTTCAAAACGTAAGCCTCCGTAGATTCTCATATTGACTTCGGGTTGCACGAAATTGAAGAGTGAAATTTCTATTTTTATGACCAATCAAAATACAGTTTAGCAGATTCCCCTTACAAATAGACTCGCACAAAATATTGTTTGTGACAAAAGCAGCCCAAGACGTGGTCTCTTCCAAAAGCCGCCGAGGCATTTCAGAATTAAATTATTTTTTTATACTATTGGAAAGCTCTTTCGGATAAAACACATATATGAAGATGTTAGCATAAAAAAATGAGAAAAGTTATCTACTCAAGGATTATACGTCCTTGATCTACTCACCGTCTGTTGAGCATCGTGTAAAAAATAATAAAATGCTTTTATGGAATGTTTTTAGTAGTTCTTGGAACTGAATATTCACTGAAATATTCCCAGCAAGGATTTGTGAATATTGATTTCTCTGAAGCTATTTTTCGTTTGATTTTTATTATTTCTATTTAAAGTTATTAATAGCGTGCTATTTATAGGTCGTCACTCACAAAGATTAACCTTGACCTAACAAAACCAAATTACGCAATTCTAAATGGCTGATATTCGAGTAAATTATTTAAAAGTAACAAATTATTTTATATAATACGATCTTTTAACAACTTTGAGTTCTGACAGTCACATATAATCCATGATGTTCATACGAATAATAAGTTATTTTCTGCCATACGCATATTTTAAAAAGATATCCTCTCGATCTTCGGACTATTTAAAATATGAAAAGCAAGCTTTTCCAAAATAATATACTGCACTTAGAGATGATAACTTCGTATACACAAGTAGATAAATATTGACAAGTACAATTAACAACAGCAGGNAAAAATTGCCCTCAGGGCAAGGTCAAGGTCAAAATGTCTACAAGTATAGTACCGGAAGAAAGCTCTCATCACAAGGAAGTCACATACCAAATATGAACACCCTACCGCTAAAAGCCTACCTTCTAAAGGCAAGGTTAAAGTTTTTTAAACATTGCCCTCAGGGCAAGGTCAAGGTCAAAATGTCTACAATTATGGTACCAGAAGGAAGCTCTCATTATAAGGAAGTTACATACTAAATATGAACACCCTACCACTAAAAGCCTACCTTCTAGAGGCAAGGTTAAAGTTTTTTTAAAAATTGCCCTCAGGGCAAGGTCAAGGTCAAAATGTCTACAAGTATGGTACCAGAAGAAAGCTCTCATCATAAGGAAGTTACATACAAAATATGAACACCCTACCACTAAAAGCCTACCCTCTAGAGGCAAGGTTAAAGTTTTTTAAAAATTACCCCAAGGGCAAGGTCAAGGTCAAAATGTCTGAAAGTATAGTACCGGAAGAAAGCTCTCATCACAAGGAAGTCACATACCAAATATCAACATCCTAGCTATTCAGGTCTCAATTCCACAAGCCATGTTAAAGTTTTGCTGACGCCGACCCCGACGCCGACTCCGGGGGTATGACAATAGCTCTCCGGACATTCGTCCCGGCGAGCTAAAAAAATATGATTGAAAAAAAGTCCAACTAATGGCAAAATACACAAAAATAAGAATTATTTATTTTTTTAAATAAAATTGGGATTCTATTATAAAGTTGTACTGAATATGGTGTCAAAATTTCATTGATATTGAGTAAGATTTTAGAAAGTTTTTGAAGTTCAAAAACAGTTTAAAATTTGGGTTAACCAAATGTTGACGCCAACCAGGAATCTATGGTTGTATGTCTCGCCTTCGGAACATTCGTTGCAGGCGAGACATTTAATATTATTTTTCTCTACAATTGATTAAATATAAATAAAATATGCAAATATAACTCTTCCACTTGCTCCTATTTTTTACATAATTGCTTGTTATATTTGCAGAAGAATTGACAATAACCTCAATTTCATCTAAAGTCTGTCTCCAAGAGTAATTCTCCAAGTCAGCACCATTACCAGCATTTGGCTTTAACTTTCCTTTGTCTTTCTCGTCTTCTTCATCATCATCGTCCTGAAAATATAGAGTTCGGTCAAATAAACAAATTATAGAAGTAGATTTCTCCAGTAAATAAATGTATTAAGGAATACCACATGTGGTGTATGGTTTGTTCTTATTAGGAACTGAACACCACTTGTGCAACCCGATTTTTTATTTCTAGGTGAGAAAGTTTTTGTTCCTAGCCTTCTTGCAATAAAGTGCTAAAACTTAACTACACAGACAAAAGCATGGATTTGAAAAGTGGCAGGCGTATGAATAACACAGAATTTCCTGTAATCAAATGTGAAAGTTTATCAGAATAAACAAATTTGAGTACATCATTTCAGGTGAATGATGTCTGCATTTTTTAAACAAAACAAAACAAAAATCAACACTTTTGATGTTAATCTGCACTATGTAATATTTTTTCTGTACACAAAAGTACTTTTTTTATTTATATGTGTGTTTCTGGTTAAAAGGTATTTGAAAATAGGGTCGGTAGGTCGGAAAAAAGTTTTTCTTTTGTTTTTTTTTGCTTCGTATTTTTCGTCCATTGCATTGTATGTTTGTCATTGCCGTATTTCCGGAGTTTAGTCATACCGCTAAAACAGGAAGTGTAAATCAGACGAGTAAAAATGGCGGATTTGACGACAGGAGTCGGGAATCCTGTTGATTTTAACGATTCTTCGTGCATTTTCTGATGAATAATGCTAGTGGTTGTGGAAAAAGACTCATCTGAGTGGTGTTGCTTCCAACAAAACGGAAGACTACCGCTAAAACGATCGAGGTCACACAAGAACATTTTGAAGTATGGAAAAAAAAACTTTAGGGTCGGAAGGAAAAATTAGGGTCGGTAGGGTAACCGGAAACACACATATTTTTTTTTTTGGCCTTATCAAATTGCAAACATATTTGATACTGCTATGTTAAGAGATATTTATTCTTCTGTAAAATGTTGTAGAAAGGTTTTCCTAACAGTACAAACAGGAGGCACAAATTTGACATGACTCAAAATATGATGTTTCTTACAACTTATCATATGGAGGTTGCATAACAAGTTTGAAATAAATCCCATGAGCAGAAGCTGAGGAAATTATGACATAAATAATTTGCAGAAGAATGGACGAATGGACAAACGGACAAACAGACAATGTGAATGCACTCTATAGAGTGAGGCTA
>MJUU01072696.1:87373-97987 GCA_002080025.1 Modiolus philippinarum
GAAATTGAAGCATGGAATTTCTATTTTTATGACCAATCAGAATACAGTTTAGCGGATTCCCCTTAAAAATAGTCTCGCACCTATTGATTGTGACAAAAATAGAAGCCAAAGACGTGGTCTCTTCAAAAATTCGCCGAGGCATTCAGAACAAAAAGAACTTTTATACTATTGGAAAGCTTTTTCGGATAAAACACGTATATGAAGATGTTAGCTTAAAAAAAATGAGAAAAGTTATCTACTCAATAAAGAAATTTCACTGTCTGTTGAGCGTGGCATCGTGTAAAAAATAATAAATTCTTTTATGGAATGTTTTAAGCAATTCTTGGAACTGAATATTCACTGAAATATTCCCTGCAAGGATTTGTGAATATTGATTTTCTCTGAAGCTATTTTTCTATTCAAAGTTATTAATAGCGTGCTATTTATAGGTCGTTACTCACAAAGATTAACCTTGACCTAACAAAACCAAATATACGCAATTTTAAGGCTGATATTCGTGTAAATTATTTAATAAGTAACAAAATATTTTATATAATATGATCTTTTAACAACTTTGAGTTCTGATAGTCACATAATTCAAGATGTTTATACCAGTTATAGGTTTTCTGCCATAGCATAATATTTTTAAAAAATATCCTCTCGATCTTCCGATTAATTGGAATATGAAAAACAAGCTTTTCCAAAATATTAAACTGCACTTAGAGATAATTACTTCGTATACACAAGTAGATAAAAATTTGCAAGTACAATTAACAACAGCAGGTGAGTTAATCCTCTGTTTATCAGTTTCTCGGACATCTGTGAATGTCGGTGAATGTCAGGTTTGTTGTCGGACATTCACCCTGTTTCACCCACAATTCACCGACGTCGGATTTGAGTGATTTTTAACTGAATGCCTCTGTTTGTACTGTATATACATGTACTTTTATAAGTATACCTGATCAATCTGATTTTGTAATTTTTCTGCTTCTTCATCTGTGATCTCTTTTATTTTTGGTTCTTCCTCAAACTTTTTTCGTTCTTCCTCTTCTTTCTGTTTTCTTTTGGCTATTTTTTCTTTTCTTTTCTGTTCCTCTTCATCTCTTTCTTTTTTAATTTCTGCCATTTTTCGCTCTGCCATATCTTGATAACGCTTAAAGGCATTCATTACCATCTGAAATAGTAGTTTGAATGTCTTTAGAATAAAGTTGGTATGTTTTTTTTCATCTTTATTACTGATAAATTATTACTTAGATGCCATATGACAATCTAAACAAAGTGGATATCTAAATACAGTCATTTTACTATCAAAGTTGTCCTGTTACACAGTCTTCATTTATAAAGAATGCTCTCCTCTCAATGATCATACATATCATTTTAATTTTTAAAATCTAGCTTATAAAGCTACATGTACACATATTGTTATGCAATCTTATTCTAATTTGAATGTTTCTCTGGGAAAAAAGTTCACATTCCACGATTGTAAAACTCTAAAGCTACAACAGGTGTTTTCTCTTTACTCAGCCTTTTTTTTAATTTATTTTATTTCTTTTTTTTGTATTTGTTTTTTTCTTGTTTTTTTTTGTTCTTTTCTATGTTGTTTTTTAGTGGTAATTGATTCAAGTTGTTTTGGTTTCTTTACCTTGAACACATTAACCTCTCAATGTGTTCTGTCAGGACTTAAATTTGAACTTTTTTTCTAAAAATTTCACCATTCCTTCAAATATTCCAATTACAACATTTTTGATCATTAAAACCAATTGTTATATGCTTTCATTTGGTGTTATACCAGTATATAAATTTTTGTCCCCTTGATAGATATATCACCCACCTTCTCTGCTTCTCCCCTCAGTCCACCAGTGTAAAAATCTGTCTTTCGTAATAAAAAGCTGAAAAAGGAACTTATGAGCTGAAATGAAAAAAAAATGTCATAAGCAAAACTGTATTATCCTGTCTGTATAAAGGTAGGATTCTTTGTATTTGTGTGCAATTAAAGGGTCGCAAATTTACACAAAATGATTTGTTAGCAAGTCTATAAACCAATGACTGACACAAAGAATGAACTACATTTGTTTACTGTGTTAACATGCACATTCTCTTACCAATTTCAAAATGCAAATTATTTAGATATTAATTGGGTGTATAAATCAAAGTGAAAAAGACTTGTTTTTTTAAATGTGCATGCCTTTATTTCTGAAGTTTATCTTTACACTACTTATTAAAAATATAAACCTTTGAAAGAGCTGATTAATTACTTACATGAATTACTGATGTTAACAATGAATGCTTGTCTTGTAATGTGTTATACCATAATTGAGTGTGTAGTTTTGGACATCTATTTTTATATAGCTGCTGAGATTTTTCAGCTTCACTGTGCCATTCCATAACTGAAACATGTTGGGGAGTTGGGCAATTTTGATATCAGTGGGGAGATACCATCAATCATGCAATTTAGTACATGTAGTAGGGTGATTTTTACAACTGTGCCTCACATCATTACCAACACATTTTGAAAGTGGGTCAATGTTTCTGTGGAGGCAATCTGACATGAATTAAAAATACACAATAAGTAATTAATTAATGACAACACTTCCTTTTGGCACCCTACCAGGTATATTGTACATGTGTATCTTCATGCTTATTCCGTCAACCTAAGGAATGCCATATGGAAGTCTTTCAAATTATCAAATATCTGTTATTATCATACCTCCCAAGTGACCCCATTTCGTCGGGTTACACCCAGAAAATTTAACCTTTACCCAAACTTAAAACATCACCAGCCTGGTCCCGAAAATGCTAATGTCGACCCAGTATTCTGATTTGAGAAAGTCAAAATCTTTTACGAGAATCTCTGACCTTTTCGATCAAACCGGTATTGAATTGATAACAAAACAGAACAGCAAGCAATGGTGGACATACAATGCATAATGCACAGTGTGCAAATCATTTATTTCGATAGTGTCAGGAGACAAGAAGGATCTGAAAAAGATACTATGCCCAGAGTCATGATAATCATGAACATACATGTACAAAAAAAAAACTAAAGTATATCATCCCAGAGAACTGAAAAACGAAATAAAGAAAGATCTAATAATTCATCGCCCAACATGTTACCCAATTACATGTTGTATGCGTGGCAATGTTTCCTGGCAATGCATTGCAACTGCATAAATCAGATTTGCCTATGGTAGAACAAAAACCATCCAGGTTATTAAAAGAATGACTGTAGTGCTCGAATTCTAAATGATGACAATAAAACAATGTCAACCATTAACAGTGTCAATAATGTGTGATGAAAGCAATGAAGGCAGCAACTTTTGAACACAACCAAAGACTTGAAACTGGGAAAAAATAATTTCTTCTGTTGTTTGTTTGTTTGAAAAGGCTTTAAATTGTTTGAACATTACCAATTAGCTGAAATGAATATATCATTTGAGACTTCATTAAAATATTTCTGCAACATGCATTCACAATTTATAACCCTCTTATCTACTTTTAGATGAGAAGCATGACCCTCATTTACCAACAGAGGTTGGCAGGTATGTATTCTACTTACTTATGATCAATCAACCACCTTTTTTGTCAGTGTTGAATTTTTCCAATGCCAAGACCTGAATTGTTTAGTGCTAAGTACTGAGATGTGAGAGCCAATAAAGAAATGTCAGAGCTTCTACTGCAAAATTTCTATGATACCCCAAAAGTTGAGTACCAAAAAATCAACCTTAATTGACTTTAGAGGTCCCAATACTTTAGGATTGTGATTTTTTTTTTGTATTTACCTGGACTGTCTAAAGTTAGGTTATGGGTAAGGGTTTGTGTTGAAGGGTAAGATTTAAAATACAGAAAGATTGGCCTTATAGAACAGAGACCCCTAGGCTAAGTATAATCCCTTTTGGGATTCGAAGCCAGAGATGTTTTTTGATATTGCCTGCCTCTGAATCCCTTATCAACCATGTATAATTCTATTCAGGAAAATTTTATCAATTACCCCCACCTCGTACCAGGTAAAATAATGTTTGAAGTTGGAAACGTGCAGTATCAGCGATTGTGGAATCAAAAGAGGACATATTTTCCTTCAAGAATCCTTAAAAATATTGAATTGGACTTGCCTGGTCTGGAAGTTACAGCTCCTTCTTTCCGAATGTCGCTTCCAGATGCCTTTGTTTACGCCATTTGTTTTTTGGAAGTTTGGTCACGTGATCGATATATTTAGACAGGCACGCGCTGTAGTCTTTTTTGTGGTAAATTTCTTCTCTGCAATGTACAAAGAGCCAAAAATTTACCACAAAAAAGTCTACAGCACGTTCTGTTGATCACGTGATCAAACCTTCTGAAAAACAAAATGGCGTAAAAACAAAAGGCATCTCAAAGTGACAATTGGAAAGAAGAAGCTGTAACTTTCATACCAGGCAAGTCCAATTAAATATTTTACGGATTCTTGAAGGAAAATATGTCCTCCTTTGATTCCACAATCGCTGATATTGTACGTTTCCAACTTCAAACGTTATTTTATCCTGAACGAGGTGGGGGTACTTGATAAAAATTTCCTGAATAGAATTATACATGGCTGATAAGGGGTTCCGAGGCATGTTATATCAAAAAACATCTCTGGCTTCGAATCACAAAAGGGATTAAACTAAGCCAAATTTTTCCAGGTACCAATATGTCCTGTTACGCCAAGCTTTTTCTAGGTGCCTTGAAATCTTAACACATAGTGTCATTGACCTAGCAATCCGAAGTTTAGTGCCTTAAAACTTGGCTACCCTATTCCCTCAGTTCAAAAGTTGAAAGAACCTTCGAGATTCATCAGAAATTATTTTTGTCTAGTGACTGCAAAGAGCTATAATTTATCAGAAAATATAATTGACCTCATTTATTCCTCCTTCACATTGTTGCGCCATCGCAAGCAACATGCCGTCAAATCTTTCAGGGTCTGACATGGTTATGCTGTTGTTTACTTTCTTCTTTCGTTTTCGCAAAAAAGAACGGAAATGTGCATGTCCACACCGGTCTTCTGAGTATTGAAATGCTTATCGCTAAACCATTAGGATTATTCAAGACAAACGCACGGATGACACAGATTTGATTCATAGCATCCCGCATGCGCTGTATCCAACTTTCAACTTCCGTAAACAAACCATTTCAGCATGCGGGAATTTACAAGAAGCAGGCAGTTTCTAAATCCGGACGAAGACTTTGTTTTGCATGGACAAAGAGCTTCATATAGGTTATTTAACAATTTAATGAAAAAGTACTTCAGACTTAATACCAGATAATTCATATTTCACAAGAAAAGTGACTACATTGTAACAGGGCAACAGGACTTTCCGCGGATCCAAAGAATGATGTCACAAAATCTAATTTACAAATGCAAATTAGCATTTTTGGTTGGCAAAGCTGAATATTTACCACTATAAAGCATCGGGAAAGAATTTTTTATCCTTAATTACTTTTTTACCAACCATGAAGTGAGCGAAGCGAACATGGTTGGTACTTGTAAACACTATTCCTCCTGAACCAGAAGTGGGAGGAGCTAAAGCTGTATATGAGGTTTTATCATTATGTTTCGTGCCAAAGGCAGGACCGTATCAACAAACAGAAAACTGGTCTGTATTTTGTATTTTCGAACACACAAGACAACATGAGATCACACGAGACAACATGAAATCACATGAGACAGGCAGTTTCGTATGTGCAAATTAGTGATTATGGTAGTAAATGTCGTGCCAAAGGCAGAATAATATGAACAAATTGATACAACTACGTGCCGAAGGCACAACCACTACCAACATAGGTACAGAACAAAAAAACAAAGAAAGTGTGATTCCGCATGGCAATGCATTTTTCATTCAGCGGCAAACATCGGATGTCCATAATAAAGCATTTTCCCCAAGTATGCCTATATGAGTCAATTTAAAGACATGCTGAAGTCGCGTGCCGAAGGCACGACCACTAGAATAAGGATAAAACTGTCATGCTGAAGGCACGAACATTGTGATTAATAGCAAACAATGAATAGTTTTGACATGCCCTAGTCACGTAATGAGGAAGCACATGCCATGGCAACACTCCCCCTCAAGTATCATGACATGCATATATGAAAACAGGGAACGTGGATTTCATAAAAATGTAAATATAGATGTCTTACCTTGAAGTTAGATAATCCCTTTTCCTTGCCTAGGCCAAGGCTATATTTTGATACATCATTTGTAGCCTACTGGCGTGAATATTTCACTAAAAACTTTCAAAATGAAATGGCATTACACTTCAAAACATAATAATGCTCAAATTAATGTGAAAATCGTCAATCTTCAAATGAAAACAACTAAGCGTCTGCTACACTGGAAATATGTACACTTCAAGGGCTGACAACTGCAGAAGTGCTGTTGAGATTGCAATGCATTCAGAAGCAGCATAAACTGGTGAAATGTATATGTTGGGATCGTGAATTATAAATTAATCAGACTACATGAAGGTGTTAATTTGAATATTTTACTATGAATTGGAGAGTGTATTTAGGGAACTTGAGCACACCACACCTGTCAAGTCTGATCTCACAATTGGCTATTGTCAATAAAATAATTCTTGATACATTGACGACAAATGATGTGAAAACATTAATTGATATGGGGAGAGGGGGCTCAAATATAAACATTTCCACTGCTTTATATTTTTATTGAAGAACTTAAAAAATTACATGTAACCCCCTCTCGCAGCTGTGCTGCAATTTTCTTGTTTATTATATGCATGATTTTGGATCTGTAAAATGCATGTTAAACATTGGGATATTCATATTTTTTCTACCGATTTACTTTTTTGGAAAAAATCGGAAAATATTTTTACATGCGCAATTCAAAAATGTGAAAGTTTCGAAAAATTTCATGTGGTTTACAAATAGGTTAATTTTTATATATATTGAAATTAAAAAGCTGAAAATTTTTACATCCTGTAAAAATGTAAACATTCCATAATTTAGATCAAAAGGAATTAATCATTTATCTCAAATAACAACTTTTTACTAGGTAAATTTTCGAGCCTGTGACGTCATGGCGGAAACTCCTATTAGTAATAAAGCCTTAATTGACTTAAAGGGCTTCAATCCCTTCTCTATGTAAAGAAGCTGTTTTTTGTTGTGCTAACCGAGACTTAAATGAACATAGATTGGCAACTCGATATAATCACCTAAATATAACTCGATATACAAGATACAAATATTTTTCATAACTGCAGAACTTGATTAAAAAAGATATCGAAATAAAATTCTCTATGTTGAAACTTATTTTGAATGAAGAATTTGTCAAGGTTTTATCTTTTACAAAATTTCTATATCATCCATTTACAAATGTACCTGGAAAAAGGTAAAATGCTATCTTTTAAATACATTTTATGTATATTGAAAAACATTTCTGATGAGCTGTATGGAAATTCTTTTGAGCTATTTTTATTTTTCTGCAATAAAAATTAAAAGTGGATCAAGACTTCTAGTTTGTAACTAAAAATATGATTTTGCACATACATGTACAACTTTTTATGACCTGCTTACGATAGTAGGGGGCATATAGTGTTCTGGTCTGTCAGTCCGCCTGTTCATTCATCTGTCCGTCCCAAGTTAGGTTTACCCTTAGGTTGATTTTTTTTTTCTGTGAAGGATGCATGCTATTATCATGAAACTTTATATCAATACACATCATGCACATTAGGGTATGATTAAACAAAAATCATAATAGAAATTTATCCAAGCTGCTTACTACATTCTTCATTGATCATGGAAAAAGGGGAGTATTATGAGGTGTACCCTCAGGTTATAAGGCCACATCAAATTAATTAATATATTCTCATCCCCATCCGCCCCATTTTTTCTAAGCTCAATTTTTTTAATTTTCAATTACATGTATTCAGAAATTTTCTTTACATTCCTATCAATTTTAGTGAAAATCAGTAAAAGAAAATAAATAAAACCCTTCCATCGGATCCAACCCAGGTTTTTTGTTACCGGTGGATGAGAATTTACAAATTAACTTGATGGCCATTAGGGCCTTATGTTATAATTTGTTAAAAATGATAATAAAAATTTATCCATGCTACATGTTTCATTGAACATGGAAAAAAGGGGTTAGTATGAGGTTTAACCTCAGGTTTAAGTTTTTTTTTCTGTGAAAGATGCATGATGTTATCATGAAACTTCATATAAATACACATTAGAATATAAATAAACATAAAACATAATAAATATCCATGCAACCAACTTCACATTTCACTGATAATGGAAAAAAGGGATACATGTAGTTTTAGGTTTATCCATAGGTTTAAATTTTTTTCTGTGATTGAAGGATGTATGCTATTATCATTAAACTTAATTAAATACCCTTTAGGGTATAATAAAACAAAAATCATGATAAAAATATATCCATGCAACCAATGTCATGCTTTACTGATCACGAAATATAGCATTGTACAAAATGGTTGCGAGGCGGGGCATTGTATCCGTTCTTGTTGGATATCAACTGCTTTATTGACATTTAATTTTGGTACAAATTTACTAGTAATCTTCTCTCCCAAAAACAACAAATGAGATTCACTGCATCAGATGAACATAAACTAGGTTATACAAAAATAAATGTGACAGTCCTGAACTCATGAAATATGACATCTTTTTTGATGCCCTTAGTTCCATAGGTTGCATCTATTGTTTAACAATTGGCCATACTGGAAAAATGATATTGATGGACTCCTCAGAAACCCTTTAAGTAAATTTAAATCAAAGTTCACAAGACTGTTTTATGGTGAATTGCTCATTTTGTTTGATCGATCCTTCAAAAACATATGGCCTTCAGCTAGCACAGAACATAGATTAAGATTGGACCATATGGGGCAAAAACACCATTTTCATCATCTACAGCAAATATAAGTAAATTGTACTGGAATGATGTAGGGAAGGTCCTATATGAAGATGGCTAATTTTGTTTTTTTATTTGACACAAAATATGACTGCCAGTGAGGAACATGCATGGTTTATATAATTTAACAATGCATTTTGTCAGGTGAACATACAGGTGCAGACTCTGAGCCTGTAGTTTTTCTTTCTAGACAGAAAATAAATGTATTTATTGAATTCATGTTGTTAGGTTCGAATTTAAGTTGACATGCACTCCTCATGTATTAAAATGATTAATTATTGAAAATGATTAATTATTGATGATGATTTTTTTATTAGCTCACCTGACCCGAAGGGTCATGTGAGCTACTGCCATCACTTGACGTCCGTCGTCCGTCCATCATAAACTTTTTCAAAAATCTTCTCCTCTGAAACCACTTAACCAATTTTCACCAAACTTGGCCTGAATCATTATCAGGGTATCCTGTTTCAAAATTATATCCGATGAGTCCGAGGACCAAACAACATGGCTGCCATTACTAAAAATAGCACATAGGGGTAAATTGCTGTTTTTGGCAAAAAACTGTAACAGATATCAAAAATCTGACTAGGTGTAAAAGTGATGAGCATGGCAAGTGTTGAAGATCTACCCGCCCTGCAATTTTGAAGAAAATCTGACTACCAGTATTTGAGTGATGCCCTTTTTTTCTGGATTTTTTTTCAAAATTTTAATATTTTTTATTTTTTATCAACGAAACTATAGCAGATAGAGGTCAACTTTAAATTGCAAAAATGTTCAGCATATCAAGATCTACCCACCCTGAAATTTTGGGAGAGAATCCAAAAATCCTTTTAGGAGTTATTGCCCTTTTTTTCACAGAATTTTCATATTTTTCGTCTTTTATTTCCAAAACTATATAGAAGATGAAGGTTAAGTGTAAATTGATAAAATGTTTGACATGCTGTGATGACTTCAAAAGTGGTGTTGAAAATCGTTCGTTGACCGCCATTTTCAAAAAGGCGGGAAAGTTCAACATTGTTCGATTTCAATAAAATTTAGTTTCCAAATAGATATTGATGTTGCGACTTCAAAACCAGTGTTGAAAATTGTTTGTTGACCGCCGAGAAAAGCAGGAAAATTCAACGTTGTCCGATTTCAATGAAATTTGGTTTCCAAATAGGTATTGATTTTGCCACTTCAAAACCAATGTTAAAAATTGTTCCTTAAATGCCATTTTCAAAATGGCCACCAAAAAAGGCTGGGAAATTCAACATTGTGGGATTTCAATGAGATTTGGTTTCCAAATAGATATTGATGTTGCGAATTCAAAAACTGATGTTGAAAATTGTTCGTTGAACGCCATTTTCAAAATGGCCACCAAAAAGGCGGGAAAATTCAAAATTGTCCAATTTCAATGAAATTTGGTTTCCAAATAGATATTGATGTTGCATCTTTAAAATTGATGTTGAAAATTGTCATTGCCCGCCATTTACAAAATGATGTTTTGACTTCAAAACTGGTGTCGAAAGTGGTCCTTGGCAAGAATGTTTTTTGTCAAAAAAGCCAAACAAAGAAATATAGTAAAACATGATCAGACTTTTAAATACAGTTCAAGATATTGGTGGTGTTCCAGCTACCAAAGTTTGAGAGACTGAAGTTCAACTGTATAACTTACAAAGTAAGCTTGATTGTCGTATTGTGCTTCATAGTTTTCTTCACAATATAAAAAAATATGTTTAAACTAGATTATAAAGGGGAA
>MJUU01072696.1:125088-144167 GCA_002080025.1 Modiolus philippinarum
TAAAGCATGTTAAAGGTATATGCGAGCTATTTGTATTATTAAAAAAATCATACTTATTTATTGTTATGTCCCGTCTAAAACAAAAGAAATATTCATTGTAAATACTAAATAGCATCACATGCTAGGCTTATTTTGGCTTTACATTTGAGTCATATTGGTTATTTGTTCTCTATCAGTTTTGAAACATCTCTGTCAATGGTCTTCCAAATGTTTAGATTTTATCTGCACCGAGACATAAGTTGTTGAAATGCGCATATGCGAAAAATAATTTCACAGTAACATCGGTATTTAGTTATTCCTTACTTAAAACCGAATTATTATTGGATGAGAATCACTTGATTTAATCGTAACGACTGAAAAATGGATTTTATCAAAATATAGTAAATGAATTTTTTGCATTACTGTATAGCTAAATCAAATCTATGCATTGCAGTACGTGGATACCAGACAGCAAAGAAAAAATGGTTCATAAAGAATTGATTTAAAAGTCATTTGAATAGAACGAATATCATACAAACAACAACCACAGTACCAAAAACTACTAAATCACGGCAACATATTTTACTGGTATTTTTCAGAACATTTTGCAAACCAAAATAAAAAAAAAATTATCATCTGACCCAATTATCAATATATCTACTATTGTTCAAATCAAATGCAGCAAAATGGTAAGGCTTTGGTTGTATGCATCAAGAACTGTACGTATAATAGAAATATTTCTTTTGATATGACAACTGAATCTTGGATTGTCAGTGAAAGACGTAAAAACAGAAAAACCAAGGAGTTACAAAAAGAGAGGGGAAAAACACCCAGTCTCTTGAGAGAAAAAAGGAATTTTAATACTTACAATGCTAGCAAAATGAACTTTTGAAATACCATTGCAATGAGTGAAATACATTTTTAAGAAACAACGTGGTTTCACAATGGTAATCACACGGTAGTAATCAAACATAAGACATCACACGGTAGTAATCAAACAAAATACATCACACGGTAGTAATCAAACAAAATACATCACACGGTAGTAATCAAACAAAATACAATGTGTATCTACAGTGCTTCGTTTTACAGGAGCAATGAAACGAAATACAGTTTTGACAAAAACAATGTGTGGTTTCATAGGAGTTATAAAACGGAAGTACAGTTTTGACAGAGTTTAAAAAAACAGTGTGTAGTTTTCACATGGATTCTAAAAAAAGAAAAGAAAGAAAGAAACCTTGGACAGAAGCAATACAAGGTTTCATATGAGTAATCACACAAAATACACTTCCGGCAGGGACGGTTTCCATTTAAACGAAATTTCGGACAGAAACAATACATAGTTTAAAGGAAATATGGACAGAAACAAAAACAGGTTTCACAGGAGTAATCACACAAAATACAGTTTGGACAGAAATGGTTTTGATATAGACGAAATTTAGTTTGGACAGAAACAATAAAAAGTTTAAACGAAATGTGGTCAGAAACAAAATCAGTTTCCCACACACGAGTAATCACAAAAATACAGTTCGGGCAAAAACGATTTTGCTTTATTGGAAGTATAGTTTGGACAGAAGCAATACGTAGTTTAAACGGAAAACGTTTGGGCAGAAACAATTCAAGATTTCAAAGGAGTACTAAAAAAACTCTCCTTGGACAGAAACAATACAAGGTTTCACATGAGAAATCAAACAAATTATAGTTTGGACAGAAAAGAGCGCGTGGTTTCAAGGGAGCAAAGATTTATACAAATACTTTAAGAAAGTTGTCAAATCATATGCAACTTGCAGTGAAATAAAATGAGTAATCACGTAAAATTTTAAATAGATATAAAAAATAAAGAAGTGCGAGGTTGATAGGACCAGGAAAAATACGATTATAACAGGAATAACAAGTGATTTGCCATAAGTATCAGTTCAGGTACAATTTAGAAAAAAGCTCCTGTGATAATATGAACATACAATTCTGATAAGGTCAAAGTAGTATGAGTCTGGAAAACACAGTATAATGTACATTTGGAATTGTCATTGAGATCGGCTATATAAACATTCATAGGTTTACATGTGATAAATATTTTGCTTAAATTCTATAAAATAAAATTTCTAACTCATGTTAAACATATGTGGAATATTTATCATGCAGTCCCTGTGCAGCAAAAACTAAAATTATTATACATGTATATTACAAAAATTCATGTATGTAATATTACTTTTATTTGAGTTTACCGATGGTATTACATGTATCGCCTGCGATAATAGTGATAATGCATAGTAGACATAACCCTAAATATCAAACATCTAGCTAAATAACTGAATAAAAAAGTAAAAAAAGAACACAAATTATGGAGAAAAGAGTTTTTCTCAATCTTTAGAAAAAAGAAGGGAAACGGGGAATGTGTCAAAGAGACAACGACCCAAAGTTTACATGGGCCCTCGACTAAGGGAACCCCTCACAATATCAATTAAACCAGCCGGAACATTATAACAACTCCTTAAACATGGTGACGGAAATACCAACGTATTTAGGATGGTCACTCCTCAAGTGTATATTGACATTTTTTATTTATTTTTTTTATTTATCATATATCACTTTAAGCAAAAAATATTAACAGGTCAGTGTTATCCTTACAATTACAGGATGTTTAGTAAATGCAACCGAGAAAAAGTCTCTACAAATACGTGATAAAAACTAAGCAATGGAACAACGCTTTTATTGTTTTCCATCTTGAAGTCACCATGAAACCTTCAACGATGAACTTCGCTCAAACCTCGTTATAAGTTCCAGTATGCTCGTTTTTGAGGTATAAGCATCTGAAATATTTCAAAAACGTGAGTAGTGACCAAGCTTATAAATATAGTTCATATAAATTATATAATTTAAATGACGTTGTATAATTTGTCAAAAAAATGAATTAGATTAAAATCAATTCCTGTAAATCTTGAAAAAGACGCTGAAAAGTTATACAAACGATATGCGCAATAATGGTAGTGATTCCTTTATGTCTATTTATATCGGCTACACATTTAGCATGCAGTTATCAGTATTTTTTTTTATTTCCCTTCAAAACAAACGTACAATATATACTTCTACAAGCATTGCAGTTTTTACCTCGCTATTGCTCGAACTACTCGAGCTACTACTGGTACTAGTTTCTGCTGTGATATCCTTGAAATTGATAAACAATTTTATATAAATCTTAAAGTAAAGACAGACAATATAAAGCTAGTTTGAAACTTCTTAAAGGTAAAATAACTATGACATCAAGATCTGTTATATATATCTACTACTACACTACAATAAGATAAACAAAGGTAAAAAACTATAATACCATCTACATAAAGAAAAGATGCATATGATTCTACATAGTGTCCATATGCTTCAACATGTTCAACATATGAATTTAGCCCGCAACGGGCCGTTTGTCGATTGTTCATATGTTCTCAAACGACTTAGTCTGAGGAGGCTGGATATGGTAGTGCCGTGTGCAAAGGTCATGCGGTTTAACATAGACTTTAAAATATGAAAACGACCAGAATGATTCTATTAATTTATTGAATGTGACAGTCCATGACATCAAAGGATTGCTAGGTGGCTTAAAAGCAGTTCTTTGTCAAAAATGTAATATTTTATCGAATATATGTTGAATAATTAACTTTTCACCTTTTTCCAAATTTACATTCTTTGTCAATAGGATTGTTGTCTTCTGGTGTATGTAGAAACTAGAAAGGTCACAACTTGTCCCTTTTAATATCATAACTTTATATCAAAAGATTAGAAGATGTGACAAAAACACTGGATGAATGCTACAAATGATTATACCTGTCTAATTTGGTAAAGAAATATTCTTAAAACATGATATAAAATTAGGATTATTGCATTCAATTGTATATAACTGTTATATAATGTCATGCATAGTATTTTTTTCAATACACACCAGTTTGATATAGAATTTGTCTGGGTCTTTTGTTTTAAAGTAATCCAAAACTTTCAATGTGACCTTGGATGGAACCTTCCTATTCAGTGTTAAAGGGACTGTAGCCTTCAATTGTAAACAAACAGTAATATAATCCTGTACATGTATTACATTTCAATGGAAAGAGAAGACAGGTATTTGTAACTGTCTCAATATTTTTTACGAAAAAAAAAATATCTCATTTATTTTGGGGTCTCCTAACAAAACAGCACACAACAGAATGGAACTCCATTTGGTCCCCTTTCTGATGGCTGTTCAAAGCGACTAATAACCCCATTTCTGACGGCTGAAGCGACTAATAACTCCATTTCTGACGGCTGAAGCAACTATAGTGATGAATTGTCAGAAGTGATCTCATTTAACAATTCGATATCAATGTTAACTGTCCGCAAAGAAATATGCAGGAATCTAAACTTATAGTGTTATAGAGGTATACTATAAAGAACAAAAAAGCACTGACTAATTATGGTTGATGCTAGGGATAGTTGAGACAGAGACTGTGCAGTATGTGCTGGCTTATGTTTTTCAAATCCTTTAGTCCTTTTTCAAATCTTTTACCCCCTAAACCTGTTTTGAACTTTAAAAACATTTACTTTATGTATAACATTAACTTAGAAGTATATAATACTTGTAAATTTAGTGAAATTTAAAAAATTACCTTTTCTTGTTCGTGTTTCTTTGTTTGATATTCTGAAGGTTCATAATAAGCATATGTCGGTCGGTCGGGCTCGGAATTCTGATAGTGTGCAACTTTCTTGGGTTCTTCATAATAAATTTTGGATGAACCAGGAACAACTTCTAAATCCTTAAAATAATTAGCAAAGAAAACATATAAATAATTTTTTTTTCATTCTTATTGGTATTAAAATTTGCGCAATGTCGGTAAACTATATATAATGTTATAATGAAAAATATAGTAGTTTCGATTTCAGGGCCAAAAACTTACAAAATGTACAGCATATGAAATCGACGAGAATGCAAAATATACACTACTACGATTTCCAAATCCGAATTCTAATGAATGTTAATTTATGCCTTTCTTAAAGACAGTGTTTTGTATTAATTTTGAATATTTATCTAAGCACATAGTAAATCCATAGTCTATACATTAAAATTTAAGCTTTCTTTAATCGTAACATTTCTTAAGTCAGCATTTACAAGGACCATTGTTGGATTCGTGTTTAGTCAAAATTTATATTTGGAAGTATTCCAAATGCAGGTTTTTAAACGAATTGATTTTTGATATATAGTCTATGTACGATCACACTGTGCGATGGCAAACCGCAACAAACAGTTTACTCTTATATAGTGGGCAACTCTTTATTCATATTGTATGTGTTAATGTGCTACTCTGAACAGAACAACTTTTCATATATGAAACTGTGTCAAAACTGTAACAAAAATGTTAGTTATAAAATAGTTTAATCAAATCTTTATTTCCCATATTTACCTAGAAACTGATATTAAAATTAACTTGAAATACACTTTATAATTTTTCAGTCCATTTACCACGAGTTTAATGGTTGTCTTAACTATTATCAACACACAAGGGATCTTTATATAATGGGATTTTTCCCCTTTTATTCCTTATTTTGAAACATCACTTGTCGTATGTATTTATTTATTCCTTTTTTATTTGTATATTCGAATTAGTTAATTTTAACTAGATATATCGATTTTTAAGATTCTTGCAGAATCAATATTGCTAAGCAAACTTAAAGTCACCAGCATGAGTGTGACAGAGTATATATTGATTTTGGTTGCCAATCAGAACAAAATATTTGTACTAATTCACATAAATATTATACTGATGGTGTTGAAAGGACAGTCAATCGTGAGGTAATAAGATAGGTGTTATAACATAGACACAGGAGTTTAATGCAAGTTGGGATTCATCTACAGACTAGCACTATGTGTAAAATGTAAATTTCATCTATCATTCCTAGGTGGCATTTTCCTGCATACGACGATGTGGCTGTTTGGGATATGAAGAAATTGCAGTTTCAGTGATAATGCTCCAAAGATTTTCCCTCTTTGGTTTTATGCAATAACTTCCAAAACGGTGTGAAATAACAGATAAATAAAATTTTGTATTATATATCTGATAATAACAATGCTAAGTTGTAAAAAATAAAATTACCTCCTCAACTCGATCGTAAACTGGTTCGGGATAATTTGGTTGCTTAACAACCAACTCCATATTTTTCTTATCCTAGGAGAAAAACAATTTTCAACAATTTTATCAAAATAAAACAATTTTAAAACAAGGCTATTATGATAATGGCAATGAGTGTGGAAGGAATATTGCAAAAGACAATTTAGTCTCTATAGCTAGATGTGAGGTAGCTGAAATTTAACAATTTAGTTTCTCTACACTAGTTTTTTTTTTTCTTTGAACGCAAAAGATAGTATTTGATAGCCTTTTCCTTTTGGAAGAAGAAGAATGGGGGCAATTTTCTGATTTTTGAAAACAGGCAGGGACTAGGGTAGAGTTTGGAAAAACAGTAAAAATGATAAATTTATTGAAAATAAAGGTGTATGATCAAGATAATAACTCAAAATGTATGTCTTTTTAAAAAAAAATCGGAAAAGGCTGACTCGAATTACAAAATTTCATGGAAATAAAAAAAACAGACTAATTGTTTGGCTCAAGAAGTTTGGCCCTTGCTCTAAATTATCCCCTATTCATCATTCATTGTACTATAATGATAATGAATCTAGCTGTTTTCGTATTTTTCATGATAAATATTATTACACATTACACTTGTTTAACTAGAGAAATAGAAAATTACTACAATTATCATTGTTTGTAAAGAGTAGGAGTATGAAGACAAGTGACTGTGCAAACCTTCAAAATGCACATGGGGTACCGGTGTGAATGACCCTTCATGAACTCCAACTTTGAGATAAGCAATGAAAAATACGTTTGTTATAAAAAAAACAATGGCATGTTCACGTAGCAAAGACATTTTTACGAAAGAAGTACTGCCGGATATATGGTATTTTTGTTAGCTTTGCAAATTTGTACAGTCGCTTGCCAAGATTTCAGAAGATTGCAAAATTATTGACTATTTATTTCTGCCCAAACACTCAACGTGAAACCCAGTGATACATTTTGTTAAGTTTGAAAGAATAAACTAATAATATATTTTTAAAAGAATATTGAGTAGTTTCTAAAACACTGTCTCTATAGTTTTACCTTTTTAGATTTCTTCTTTTTTGGTTTCGGTGGTTCAGGAGTAGGCAGTCTAGGGGGAGGTGTCGGTATTCGAGGTGGTGGTGTAGGAATTCTAGGAGTAGGGGCAGGCTCGTGTACCACTTCTACAGTTTCCCTTTGATAAGTCGTTGTTTTGATTTTTCTCTCTTTTTCTTTCTTAAAAGTCTGAGTTTGTACATTTCTGAGGAGCTTCCTCTGTTTTGGCGGCTGTTGAATGACGTAATTTGTAGTCATCTGACAGCCAACGTCTCTGGTTGGCGGACGACGTACTGAATATTCCTGTGGGTATTCAATATATTCTTGTCTACGTAGAAGTCTCTCCTCAGACCTTGGTCTGGTCACGAGCACTCTTTCTTTGTTATTTACTATTCTTCCCGCACTTGAGGGTCTTTCTCTCATGACATGAACTCCACGAGAACTAGAACTATCGTCTGCAGTTTTCACTATTGTGCGTTCATTAGAACGCACACGTACGATTTCACTTGCCGGTCTTGACCTCCTGATATAAGTCCTTCGCGAGTCAAGGGTATCATCCAATTCACGTCTAACAACATAATCACTAGAAGGCCTTGTCCTTTCTCTTACTACGTAGGAACTTCTTGGAACATCCTCTACAACACTACTGGTCGCAAAGGCACCTGTTACAGCACGTGGCCTTTCCTCTGAAACAGTTCTAGCAACAATCCGTGGCTTACCTTCTACAATTCTTCTTGTACTCCTTCGTTCACCTTTTGGTCGAATTGGAACTAAATATTCGGAGTCAGCTTCACTAACCGTTTCATATTCAGTTTCTTCCTTATAAATTGTCTTCCAATTTTCTTGACGTTCCCCTCGTGTTAATTCTCCATCGTCCATAACAACATATCGTTTTGAATTTCCACTTTTTCCTGAGGTACGATATATTTTTCGTCCGTCTTCATCAATGTAAACATTTCCTCGTCTGCCCTCCGGAGCATATTTAACATTAGCGACTTTCATTCTTGGCGACCTGACTTTTTTCGTTCTCGATCGCTCCATCTTATTATCACTTTGTGAATCTTTCAATTCACTTTTAACAGGTTCAAAACAACCACATGTGACTGTTTCCTCTTGTTGTTTAGATTTGTTTTGTTTTGGTGGTCTATTTTCTATTCCTTTTCCATTCCGTTTCGCTTTCACTGTTTCGTAGTCATATTCGTTGCTGAGCTGTCGATACCTGCTCATCACAGTCCATTGAAGCGTGTAGTTATTTAAGTATGAATATCTTAAATTATATTATGAAATACTCCCACTAGTTATATGTCAAATATCTATAACATTTTTCAGGTATAGAAAACCGTAGCTATAATTACAACAAGGTTTTTAATCCGTCGATCAAAGGTTTTATCCCTTGGTAACCACCAATACTTAACCAATAATAAAATAGAAATACATACACTGTCACTTTACGTCACACGATGGTGGTCTCTGAGCTTCGAATACAAATATTTTATCCAAACACAGGAATTATTTACTTATAGTCTTTCCATAGCTTGAACTTCAAAGCATGAATACCTGAATAATTCGTTAGAATTGACCTTGTGTATTTAAGTATGGTGACACAATTCAGTGATTTTTCGGGTTAAATACTTGATTAATAAAGAGATATGTATTGGTACTGTGTAACATGATGATTGTTGATTTAATTAAAAAATATGTGCAGAATGTGGCTATACCTTTTGCATTAGCTATATATATATATATCTTTATTAGCATTAGCCAAACTCAATCAAGCTAATTTTACTAATTACAATTCTTCACAGATATAGACTAATTATGAATGTCACCTGCTTACATGTGGAAAACTAATCAATACCGATACTATATATATAGTTTTATATTGTCAAGTCACAATACATATATATTGATTACAATTAAGCATCAAATAAAATCTGAAAAAAATAACACCATATTATGAGGTCAATATGAAACAATGCAAACTAATTTTTCAGACAAAACTTTCTATTGTTCAGACATTCCTACAAAAAAATGTAATATACGTAAACATGTAAACAAAATAACACAAAGATAGCTTTATATAGACTTGAATTTAACAAAACATATATTGTTTTGGTTTCTAGTGATATATAGACACACAACAATGTTATATTTTACTAAAATTGTTGTCAACCTGTCCGAATGGCAAAAAATAAACCTTCAAAATTAATTATACCGACAGCAGAAATATACCTCAGACACTGTCAATAGAATGAATTCTCTGTTTAATATCTTTTTAATGTGACGTATTTAAATCGTATTGTAAAATTCAGTTTAATCTGAAAATCAATTACTTCAGAATTGAATAGAAGGTTTGAGATCATTACACAATTATGTATTTTGATCAAACTGAGATTATTATAGCGAGAAATTAAAAAAGCCGAATATCCATATTCTTTATTGATTATTAGTAATTTCCCATACCAGGAAGAATATAAAGAGGATAACAAAAAAATACATTGTTTGTCAACCATGTATTTGTAGAGACTTTGTCTCATGTGCATTTATTCTATATCCTTTCTTTCACCAAATTAGGGAGTGGATAAGCAAAGCGGCAATACTGCAAATAAAACGGGGGCACAGTAGTTTGAAACAACAAAAGACCGCATTGACTTTGGTAATATTTGAAAACAAGAGAAGACAGAGTCGATAGAAAAACCAACAGCAAAATTGTTTTAAAAAGTGATCTGGGGCGGAACATGACCATAAATATGCAAGGGCATAATAAAACAGGAAAACAATATCTAATAGAACAACTGATGAATGCTTTCGTTATGTGTTCTCGTCCTTTTTTCTTTTATTTGTCTTTGTCGTACTGTCTCAATCCATGTTGGATATGAATTGCCGTGATTTTGGATTTATGATTTTAGAAGTCCCCCTTTCCTCGTTTTAGTTTCATATAATTCCGTTTGTGGATTTCCAAAAGTTTTGATTTCAAGGATCTGCGCTGATAAGAGTTGTCGAAATGGCTTAATTCACAGTAACTTTGGTATTTTGTTATCTATTACAACTCCCGACACCTGAATCGGTTTTCAGGAGCTGCCGGGCGCGTCCCCCGGTGGTGGATAGGGGAATGCCCAGTCTATGCGGGGTAATAAGGATATAATACGGGAAGCCTGACTGCGAGCCATTGTAACCATAACCAAACTGTGTGAAGAAACGCCACGCTTCATGCAGTATAAAGACCCCTTCTATATTTCTCTAAAGAGAGCAGACTCACTGGGTGTCGTATGGAAGGCTAAATTTCCTGCCCCTACCCATTTCTCCCATATTCCAGTGGCAGTCAAAAGTCGTTGCCCAGGTTATCCCTTCCACCTTTATTCCTTTCTCTGGTACTTAATTGATTAACTTGTTCTCGTCCCGATATAGCTGAAATATTGCTCATTGGACGTTAAACTATAACTAATCAATCAATATATTACAACTAAGCCAATGCCTCTGCTGGTGGACTGTTATTCCCCGAGGTTATTCACCAAACTTGACCCAGTGGTCAGTACTATCTTGCACAGATCTGTCCTTAGCTGATTTTGGTTATTTAGATTTAGATCATATTGGTAATTTGTTCTCTATCAGTTTATACACATGTTTCGATTTATATATTTCCAAAAGTTTTGATTTGGCTTGCACTGAAGACACATAATTTTTCGAAATGGCTATATGCAGAAACTAAATTCGCAGTTACTTCGGTATTATTTTGTTTAACACTGACACTAAAGAAATTAATACTGACATTTAAGAATTACTCAAATATTTATCTGATGTATATTGTAATTTCAGAATCCTCTTACTTATTCAGTTACTTCGGTAGCTTGTTAGTTGTAGATTATCGAAAAAAAATAACAATTGTTTAAACCACATTCGCAGCTTCGTCAAAGTTGTATTTAACCCACGTAGAACTTGGATTAACTCCGAAGACTTTTTGAAATGGCCTAATATCCAATGCAACGAAAGTTGGTAGCATAAAAACTGCCAGTATTTTTCTAAGCTAAATGCAACAATTCAACAATCGTACGAGACGATAAGTATTCAAACCTTTAGTACTGTTCGAAATACCTACATATTTGCGGGTTACTGGCAGAAGAAAGTGCAAAAATTCGAAATTACCAAAATGCGTCAGTTTTGAAAGACAACATATTTGTTCGTCTTACTTAGGACAAGACAAGAAAAGACAATACTTTATTAAGCCCCAGACACACTGAGGTATACAAGAGGACAAAACATAAATAAACATACAAACATGAAAACATATACCAAACAAAAAATGTCTCTGGTAATCCACTACAAAGTTTCAATACACAAATACACAATAGTATGTAATATATTAATATAAAGTTTAATAACCAATTTGACAGAACACACAGCACTACTGTCGGTTACTGATAGTTAAGTTTAATTGTATTATTTTAATATAGATAGTGCGAATAAGGATTTTTAAATACTTTGCTAAATTTCTATATAGTTCAACATTGCAGAACATTAATAAACGTCTCTTGGATAGACAGTATAGTACGACGGGATATATTTCTCACGGAAATTCTTTAAGACTTCGTTTTCACATATTAAAAGATAATGCAATTCATCACCAAGACCATTCCCACAAAGATGACACATTCTTTCTTTTCTCGGTACGTTGGTCCATCTTCCCATTTCGATGGGGATTTTTAAATTTGAACATCTCAATTTAGATATATATGCTCTATCACACTCATTTAAACGTAGTAAATAATTTTCTAAACCAAATTCATTTTTATATTCTGAGTAAAAATAATCTCTGGATGAGTTTCCCATTTGAGAAAACCATTGTTGAATAAATTGATCATTTAATTGTTGTGTAATTAATGTCTTTCAATACTGTCTGTCCATTAAGATTTGACTATCCCAGATAAAACTCATCCCGTTTTCATCGAATATTGATTTAACATATGAAATCCACTTAAATTTTTGAGGAAATTGCAGGTGCAATGAAAACATTGTTTTGTATATAATAGAAGGAAAACCTATGGATACAAATTTGTCTTTCTTTATTGATTTGCTTTGAAGTTCAATAAAACAGATTATTGAAGGTCATAATATCAAAGACTGTCTTCAAGGTTATCCTGTTTAAAGTTCACATCATATATATATAATAATCGTCTGAAGGGCCCGACGAACCTGGACATCTTACTGAAAACTCTGGATAAGCATAATTTGCTTATTTATATTTTCGTCTAAGGTAAGGGGCAAACAGAGCGCCAGAAGTGAGAAATGATTAACCTAGTGGGTCAATGTATACATTACGTATTACAAAGGCTTGATATACTACAAGGAATCTTTTTGGTACTTTTTATGTAATCAAATACATTTTTGAAAACACACTCGTTTTGTTCATTTGTTAATACTTCGTTTTCTAACGTTACAAGCTGAGCATTCAACAGGTAGCCAGTTCAAACGTTACGTTGTTCACCATATTTTGAACAACAAAAGAAAAATGATCCTGTATCCACAGCTACATGAAGGATCGGGTATTAAACAGGAAACAACGAATCAACAAAAGGGGATTCGAAAATCATAGAACCCATTATATGGAAACAAGGCAAAAAGAACTATAATAATGAAGAACTAGCAGTCTGAACTCTACAAAAATCGGGATTCATTTGGGTACTTCTGGTGAGAGGCTTTTTAAAGAGACCCTTTTTTGTTACTTTATATCTACCATAGTAGAAGTGAAGTTAACATTAAGTAAACAAAATGTTTCCATATGAACCATTAATTCTATTTTTAGACGTATGAAAACTCAATTTAATTGAAAAAGACATCGTTACATTCTTCATCAGAAATTTATTGTTGTTTTTGTTATTAATAACTGTACTGTGTTTGATACAAACTGGACCTATGAATTCGTACTACCTACCTATGTTCAGATGTTGTCCACTAATAATCATTACTATTCACTGTAACATGTTTTATATAACCTAAGAATTAGTTCTAGTCTGTCTTCACTACTGGTCTGTAATATTTTTCAGAGACAGTTATCTACTGAATCAGCAGAAAAAAAGATTGAAGCAAGAGGTTAAATACACAAAGACTGTACAAACAGAACAAAGACAAAACAAAGGCACAGAAGAGGACATGAAGCACTAGCAGTATAAAAACAGAAGTGTCATCAGGTGCCCTGGAAGGGTAAGAGCTTAAATGAGAAGCGTTTTGGTCAAGTTAAAGAAAAGAAATGTTACTCTTTATATCAGGAAAGTTCTCTTGAACATATTGTTAAAAAGATCTAAGTTGTTTCCATGTGAATCAAACATTCCGTGATAAGAGGCCTTTTTGAGATCATTTCTCATTTTTTTTTCTCATTGGTAATTTTTTCTCTATCAGTCTTTACACATATTTCGGTATATGGATTTCTGATATTTTTATTTTATCCACACTGAAGAGACATAAGTTGTCGAAATACAACATATACAGAATCCAAATTAATAGCAACTTCGGTATTATGTTATTTTCTGAATATTAAAGAGGTCTAAATTATAGGTTTGTTGAACTTTTTGGAATATTATTAAAAGGGTACAGGGTTTATTTGCATATTTCCTCAAATGCATTCCTACAAATACATAATTTAACCAAGCAATGGAGCAACGCTTTTATTGTTGTTCTTCATCTTGAAGTCACCATGAGGCCTTCAAGAATGAGCTATGCTTACCTCATAGTAAGTTCAAGACGACCTAGCACTGTTTTGAGCAGAATTCATTGTATTATGTGTATGGATATTGTATCAAAAAGTTGTGCATGAGACACTCCCTTTCATTTCCACGTTTTTAAACAGAATGCTGAAAATTCTGCTTAAATCAAGCTATGCATAGCTGATATATGTTGTGTCAATACAGATCTTCAATTAAGCACTCAGAGTTTTTAGGCAACATATATTTCTTTTTGGAAATGAATTACATATTACAAACGTACACATATGCATAATCATGTGAAGCTTTACTACTGTAACAATTTTGAAGCAAATAAGTTTTAATTTTATGATTGAAAGTGAAACAAACGTGTTGATAATACTATTTTTGAGATGGACATTGCAAATATCCAAGGGATACTAAACATATCCTTATGTTGAATATAAATAAATATATTACAAAGGGAACATCCGATTTAACAAGCTACAGGAGGGGTTAGAAAATCAAGACTCCAATAACATGGCAACAAGAATGGTACCATAAAAATTATTCAATAGAGGTATGAGCCCCTACAAAACAGGGTGTTATCATGTGCTTATGACGGGTAAGAGCTTTACTGTGGAGACTATTTTGTTAATTTATATTTTACCATATGTTGAAGTAAAGTCTGATGGAGTAAGGTAAAAAGAGAGTACAAATATACTATAGACAACCTTTTGAAGTTTTGAAAACAAAAGATGTTGGCGATCCATTTCAATTTATCTCAAGAAACCATCGTTACCTTTTCCACCAGAAATGAAGAAGAATAAAAAATGGGCCCGTGAGGGCCCGATGCAAACCAAATACACATAATATTATAGACCTTATACATCAATTTAATAAGCTTAAGATGCTTACAATGATAAAAGGGAATAAAAGGAACGTCTACAATGGCTGAAAATTACAATTGCACGCTACAATCTTCTAGGGAACTACACAGAAGAAACACAAATAAGACAAAACACAAACGTAACAATGATAGGAACTCGGGACAGCCGGACTTGAGGTGACGATGAGGTCTGCTTAACTACTATACTAACTGTGATAGATACGGAGCTGTTAATTGATAGATATCTATTCTGATTTCTACCAATTCAATACAAAGGGCTGCATGTTAGTTTGTTTTTCTCGCGTAAAGAGCAAAAAGATAAGTTTTATACTATTGACTCAACTGCTGAGGACACCAAGAGAGGATGCTTAATACCCTTTGCATCAAGTAGTTAATGTTTGTTGGAACTATTAACACTGAATCAACAAGTATTATGTCTTGTAATATGGGTTTTAGCAAAAAGTCCGGCAAAAGTGCTATCCTAATGCAGATAAGCCAGCATATTGGTAACCGAGCTGTAGAAGGTACCAATAGACAATGCTCTATGGTACTTACTGAACCTTGTCACAAATATCACAAAAAAGTTTATAACAATACCAGTTCTTAACATGCCAACGCGTACAAATAACATGTATCATTGCAGATAATGTTTTTTGTTGTTGATGATCATTTCTATTTACCTCCTTTCGGTAATTTGTTCTCTATCAGCTTTTACACCTATTTGGTTTATGGATTTCAAATGTTTTGATTTGATCTACACTGAAGAGACATAAGTTGTCGAAGTGGCCATATGCAGAAACTTAGTTTAACTTCGGTATTTTGTTACTATGTACTATACCCTGTTGTTTGAACATATGAATTAGTTCACCATCCTTGCTGCAAGCCTGTGATACCTATAAGTGTCCTCACTACAAACCTGTTATATATGCTATTCCCCGAGATATGTTGTATACAAATTTCTTCTACTTTTTATCCTCACTACTGGCCTGTGTTGTAATGATCACTTCTATTCCATGTAATGTGCTGAATACAAATTGAACCTATATATAAGTTCTACTCTGTACTAGCTACAGGCTTTTGATATATTCTATTTATTTAAGAACAGCATCTACTTATAAGCAGCGAAAAAAAAGAAGCAATGTCAAGGATTAAGCAAGATTAAACACACAATCACTTCAAAGCGACATTTGTTGTAAATTGAAGAGACACAACTGATGTCCATCTTACATGGTCTGAACACTACCATAGAATGTTAAAAACACTATATTTTCACACTTTTGGTAAAAAATACAGTTGAACTTCGATGACTGGAACTACAATTACAATAACTACCATGCATGTGCCGAATCCTTTTTCTGGATCTTTTATTCAAATTTAAACACAGTTCGACCTCGATAGCTTGAATACCCCTCTATGTCGAACTGTTTTCATCAGTCCTTTGTATGTTCGAGCCATCAAAGTTCCACTGTATAAAAAAGTATTTAGACTACTTTGTCATGCAAATGTACAAAATCCTATCAATACATTTTGTTTCACCAGGGTATTTGCCATTTTTATTACATGTAAAAATATGAAAATTGTATATGGTTTTGTTCGACAGCATGCATACACCTTTCTCCATTTAAACAGAAGAATGACGTTTTACTATTTGCTTTTGTTAACTTGTAAAGACAATTGAAATCATTTGATTCAATATCTTGATAATGTAAGGAAGACATCAATGTTAATCACTGGTTATCCAAAATATGTCTGGGCAAAAAAGTAAACACTTTGGTGAGTAATCACACATGCAAACATATTACCTCTTTTTTACTCCTTTTTACATAAAACTGTCGACGAGGTTCTGGGGTTTCCTTCTTCACCAAGTCCAGGTCATCATTGCCATAATCATAGTATATCCTTGATGTTCCACTGAAAGGTTCTCTTGGGCTTTCCCTGACATTCTGGCCTGGGACACGGCCTGTTACAACAACTACCGTTTCAGGCCCTTCTCTATCCTCTACTCCCATTATCATTGCAGTGTGATGGAAGTCACTTTTAAAGTTGTCATCATACGTGATGGGAGTCTTGATATCAAGTTCATCAACAGATTCGGTTGAACTGTTTTCAACTGATATCCGGTCCTTCGCACCTGGTTTAAGACATTTTGCTGAACCCATAGAATCGTTCGAGCTATATTCAGCTGACATCTGATTATTTGTGCTTGGTTTGTGGCATTTCACTACATCACTCTCAATTAATTTCATTCTTTTCTTTTGAGCAAACATTTTACGTTTCATGAGAACGTGTAACTCATCATCTTTTGGGCTATCTTGCTTCATAGAAAAACTACCAGCTTGTTTCCTAGCTTTCTTGTCCTCCTCTAGACTTGAACTTTGTGTCTCTGTAGGATGGGTTTTATTGTGGTTTTTTAAGTTACTAATTTTCTCTGACTTTGTTCTAAAACTAGCACTCTTAATAGTATCTATATCTGTGCTTGAAGTCCATAGCTTTTTTACTTTAGAAGGCATTGTCTTTGATTTGAAACAGTCATAGGAATAACGTTGTTTTATTTCGTTTTGAACAAGGTTATTTATATCTTCCCGATTATCAACTTCCACTGGGGCTACATAATTATCCCGTGGATAAGATAAACTTGCAGTAAATTTCCTCAAATTCTCTTTGGGGTATTCATCTGCCAATTTTAGTCTGGGAATTAATTCTTCCTGTTTATTCCTTTGATCATATTGACTTCGTTCAGAGAGTGTATTCCTTTTCTGCTCTAATGTCGAGTTATTGCTAGATGATGTTATTTGGAGTGACGTAGAAGTATCAAAACTTACTTTAGATCTCGTATTATTAGGGGACCATGGAATTTTGGGAGGTATCACAATGTTCGAAAATCTATTTTTGCTTGTATTTAAGATTTTATACTTCCCCGAGCCTTCTGGCTCACTTTGATGACATGAAGTGACAGTCCTAAACTTGGAGTGATCCGGTATAAACAAGTCATCATACATTTCATCAGCATAATTAACAACGTCAGGAGTTTGAACTCTTTTGCCATTTCGATGCTTCTTCAAACGTAGCTTATCATCTTTGTTTGTTGTAGAAAAGAAAGTAGCACAACCATTATCAGATTTCACAATATCCGGTTGACGGTTAATATTTGGCTTGTATTTCCATTGTTTTATTCCATTAGTTCGATTGAATCCACGGTCATCCCGGAACTCCATAATGCATTTCGTGAAATAATGACTTCTTTTGAGTCAGCAACTCTTTTAGCCAACAAATTTAATGGTATTTGTTGTAAACATTTAGAAACAATTATTGTGTCAAAGAAGAATAGATTGCGACACAATAATGACAAAATCTAATTAAGGTTCATTGCTTATTCATTTAATTGTACAACAAAATCATTTACATACAAAAGGAACAAAGTCTTTAAATGTAAACCAGATATGTGTGTGAAACACCATTCTTCGGAATCAATGAGATAGTTTATGACGTGCATAAATTATTGCTAACTTAAACCTTTTGCACAATTGTATCATAAATCAACATTCAAGTGATTGTAATTTAAATATGGTGTGGAAATTTGATGTACAAAATTTGCAGATTCCAAAAAGACTAATGTTATTTGTACAGACTATCCTTTCATCATTTAATTTTTCAGATAGCGGCAAATAGAACGATGTCCGATCTTATAATGCAACCTTTCATTCGAGTTACAAGGTCAAACGAAATGCAGAGTATCAATTTTAGGACAAAAAATTGAAAAATTAAATTAATTTGGAACGCAGCAAAAACTCTTATACTTAAAAAGCATGATGTATCATTGTTTCATTGGTATCAAATTAGAATCTATTGAAATGATGAAAAAGTCAACAAAAGACTAACTGATTAAATATTAACAGTACAACACGGGCAGTAGAAACTCAGTACGACAAAATGAGTACGAACAGGTGCTCTGGACAAGTGAGCAACCTGTTCCCTCTTCCATCACCCACAAAGACGTCCAAACATGTTCTCAACAGTATAACAAAGTACTTGAAACATAATCAGTAATTCGTTGTAAAACGGTAATTCAGTGAGAGCCAACAAATTCAGGCGACTGGTGTAAAAATACCAGAATTCTACATTCTTGATGCTTGATTTTTGCTTTATATTATAGTGTAAAAACATCTGACTACAAAGTTCTGAAGACTAGAACAGTAATTCACACAAAGTAACATCTGACAACAAAGTTCTGAAGACTAGAACACTAATTCACACTAAGTAACATCTTACACCAAGTCCTGAAGCCTAGAACATTAATTCACACTAAGTAACATCTGACAACAAAGTTCTGAAGCCTAGAACAGTAATTCACACTAAGTAACATCTGACAAC
>MJUU01072696.1:148884-187867 GCA_002080025.1 Modiolus philippinarum
ACAAGTGATGCTCAAATAGATGTACCATAATGATATTTCTTAGTCTTGTGGATCAACAAGTGATGCTCAAATAGATGTACCGTAATGATATTTCTTAGTCTTGAGGATCAACAGGTGATGCTCAAATAGATGTACCATAATGATATTTCTTAGTCTTATGTAACTTTGGTTATTTCTCACAATATCGATTTCATATGGTCACCACCGAAGCATGTACCGGTCCGGCAATAGTTTTATTCTAAAAAAAAATATTTCTGCAAAAAAAAAGGGATTCTAAAAAAAAATAATTCTGCAGAAAAAGGTATCCACCCATTGTAATAAAACTAGCCAAGATAATTTTGAACTTCTGTAATAATTACTTTTGTTGAAAGTTATTGTTTGAAAGTCAGCGTACAAATATATATCTTAATTTTCTTTTGAAGTTTTTTGATTGTGAATTTTAGCTTTTGGTTTATGTTTCATCTTAGAAGGAAATTTGTAATGAGATCGAAAGCTGAGGAATGATTGTCCAGTATTTTCTGTTGATCTATTGTATTCAAATCTCCTGACTGGTTCATGTCTCTCATAATAATGATTGATATTGTTCCAACCACCTCCAACTTTAACCATTTTATTTTGATCCCTCTGAAAAAAAGTGTGAGAATATTAGTTCTGCATTTGTATTCAGAAGAGTATGATTTTAGATAAAAAAAACATAGTATTTTATTAACAATGTAAAGAAATATTCAACAAAATATAACACTGTAAGATTTGATCTGTAAGTATCTTTAAACACTCTAAATTATTGATGTTTCTGACAACTAGAAAATCAACAAACAATTACTATTTAGCATTATATTTGAATTATTTCACAGAAAATTCAGCACAAAGAAAAAAAATACCGAAGCAGAAAGACAGAAGACAATAAAAGATCCCAAAACATATGGCAAGCTTCCTATATTGATAATGGTAGGAAATGGATCCAGTTATAAATGTAAACTTCATTAACAGGTGTATTAAAAAATTCGTAAAGGTTTCACGGAACTTAATGTCTCTCCCGCTCATTACATTGTCATTATAATTTGGCCTATTTTTAGATGAGGCTCCTAGGTAGAATTCCATGAAATAACTGGTCTTTAAGAATTTCAGGATATATACCAAAATTGGAATCAAATATTTTTATACATTGACTGTTTTCAATTAAATGTATGCAAAAAAGTATGGTTGCTAAGTAGAGTTCCAAAAAATAGTGGTCTTTCATCAAATTTACAAAAACTGGAATCAAAGATTTTTGCAATTTTGCTATTGAAAAAAATATTAATACTGTAAGGAATTTCTTTATTTGTTAAACATCCTATTTCTCCTTTCTTCACCAGACATTCACCGAAATATAAGATAATTAAACAAATAAGTAAATAAAGAAAATTGGGAAATTTAATTACCTTTGAAGGCACTCTTACAACTTTAAACTTCTTTGCTTTGTGGTGAGGTGGTTGTAAATTCACTCCAATATCTTGTATATCAATGATAGATTGTGGTACAGCTTCTTTGGTATCATTGATGTTATGTGTTTCAGAATCACCAGCAGAATTTTCGCTATAATTTTTTATTGAAGATTGATCTTCTGTGTTTATCTTTCCCTCTCCATTTTCTGCCTTGTGATCCTTACTTGAGATAGGTACGACTTGAAATTCAAACACTGAATCAGTACGTTTGCAATAATCATTGTCTTTAATGCTCGATTCTACCTTCAGTTTTTGTGTAGGTATTATTTGAATTCTCTTGCACTGATCATGATTTTGTACATTTAACACAGAATTTTTATTGCTTTTATTCATATTTGGCCTGTTGATATATCCTTTATGTTCCGAATATTCTCCACCTATGTTATTATGTTGCTCTGAGTTTGCCCCATTGCTCCTTTGTTTCACAGCCTGCTCGTGTTGATATTGCTTCTGAATTTCTATTTGGACTAGTTTCAAGACGATGTCAGCATCATCTTCGCCAGAAGATGGATATTTATTTATGTGATTAATTTCATTACTTTTCGGCCTTGTTTTCTCGAGTTCAGGTTCTGGTTTCTTCATGTTCGCTGTTAATATGTAGGTATTTGCTTTAACAACACCCGAATCTCTTACATTTAATCTTGTTGGCTGGTGTTTATCTTTTGAATTTTTGTAGTTTTTGTTGCTGTTTCGTCTTCTTAATTCCGCATTCGTTTTCCGACTCTGGTCATTTGATCCTTTGACAATATCCTCTAAATATGTATATCTATAACTATCAAGAGCACATGTATCTGCTTTTCTATTTTCAACCACCGCAACTGATTCTCTTAAAGGTAATTCCGGAGGGTTACTTTGTTTTTCTGTATTTTTCTGTAGCTTTTCTGTATTATTCTGTCTCCTGTTAGGGATTGCACGATAAAATACTCCATTCTCCATGACATTTACATTTTCGTTAATCAGATGATTGAACATTCGTTTAGGCTTTTTGACTTCTGTGCTTTTGATTTTTGTCTCGTATTGGACACTGATGTATCTTCTGTCATATGATTCTTTCCTGCAAATTTCCATTCCTCGTATAATCTGGTGTTTTGAATGCTTAGATTTGCTGTGAAACTTTTCAGATTTTTTAAACTTGTCCTCTTGTTGTATAGATCTGTTCAGCTTGGTTTTTAGTTGCTCTGTTCGTAGTTCCCATTGGTTGTCTCCAGTCTGACTTTGGGTTTTTATACTTCCTGAAATTCTACCCTCTGTATTACCTTGTTGAATTACATCCTTCTTTTGTATTTGCAAATGTCTATCACCGTTTTCTTTTGTAGCCATTTTTGTATAGTCATTAGTTCTTGTCTTGATCTTCGAAGATTGTTTTTCAATTTCATCACCAGACAAAAAATTAGCCCCCTTTCTTCTAGTTTTGTGTACTTTCCTGACGCCAGTCTTGTGAATTTTGACTCTTTTCATTCGAATATGTTTGTTTTCTGTACAACGTACACAGTGTACAATGTCGACATGTTTAAATACAATACAGGAATTACCATCTGATCTGCTTTTCTCTGTATCCATTTCAAAACATGATCACAAACAAACTGTGCAATACGATAATTGTTAACGAACGACCGTCTGTGTAAATATGGCTTTCAAAAGATTTAATGATCTGCTTAAACGCTTTTATTTATTATTGATTCTAATCGTACTTTAATTCATTGCATTGAAAACGAAACAATGGTTTTGCAAACACATAAAAATTAAATTCTCTCATGAACAACCCCAGTTGTCTTCCTTTGAAAATAATTTAGTTTAGTACAGTTTTGGATCATTAACATTTGTATTTTTTGACCAACTCCAAAGACATGTTGATGCTTTATCTGACAACGAATAAGAAAGACTGTATCTTTCCGTTTTGTTGCCTATTGTTAACTTGCCCATTGTCAATTGCCTATATTGATGCTGACAATACCCAGAAAAGGATAACTGAAAAAGTTGACAATGACACACTATGCAATAGCAAGTCTAACTCAAATGGTGAATGAAAGGATATGGAGTAAATGCACATGAAACAAAGTATCTACAAATACATGGTAAAAACAAGCAAAGGAACAACGCTTTTATTACTGTTCTTCATCTTGAAGTCACCATGAGGCCTTCAACAATGAGCTTTGCTCATACCTCATAGTAAGTTCAAAACTCATTTGAAACAAAAATCACCTAGGAGAAGATGTAGAAATCAATTGACAACAAGGTGCAAGAATAGCTCGACTTCAGTTGGCGGTTTAGACCGGTTTATTGATATCTCCTCCCCCTGATCTATCCTTATCTCTTGATAGGAACGGCACTTTATAAAAACAAACAGTCTAGCAGAATAAAAAATACGGTGGCCATAAAACAACAACAAAAAACAAAACAATCAAGACTGCCCACACCATACAGACTCATTAAGGATTGTAAGCATGACTTTGTGTTTCTGGATGGAATTTATTAATGAGGAAATTTTCTTATACCTTGTTCCATGTTAACTGCTAATTCTTACCCTGCTAATATACTCCATTTGAGATTTTATTACTGATCGTTTAATTGAAGTTTCCGTTACATTAAAAATGTTCTGTTGATAAACTACATTAACTTAATTGATGTACACATTTGGAGCATGGACACATATATTAAAATCATCCCGACAACTGAATCGGTTTTCAAAAGTCCCCAGTTGGTGAATAGGGGAATGCCCTGTCTATGTGTTGCAGTCAGGTCATAATACGGAAAGCTTGACCGCGAACTATTGTAGCCAAACACTGTGGGAAACGTCACGCTCCATATAGTATAAAGACCCCTTGTATATTTCTCTAGGAAGAGCAGACGCACTGGGTGTCGATAGAAGGCTAAATTTCTGCCCCTACCAATTTCTCGCCTTTCCCAGTGGCAATCAAAACTCGTTTACCCGGTTGTCCCTTCCACATTTCTTTCTACTTTTACTTACATTGTAATGAATTAATTAACTTGTTCACGTCCTGATGTAGCTGAAAAATTGTTCAATCTATCTAATCAATCAATCAAAATCATCTTTGAAAACAAAAATGGCACTTCATCAATGGAATGTCATCAACCAACAAATGATCATCATTTGTCAATTCTACATATTTTATCATTTAAGACTGTTGGTGGAGGTTTCGTCATATTCATGGTAGTAAGTCATTTCGGTTTACCAATTCCAGTTGAAGGAAGCAGCCGATCTGATTTGAAAAATAAAATAAAAAAGACAACAGGAAACACCTACAATGGCCGAAAAACACAGCCACATGCCACGAAGTAAATAGGAACTGCACAATAAAAAAACACAATAAAAATACAAAAGACAAACGTAAACAACGATAGGATCTCGGGACAGCCGGACTTGAAGTGTATCTGACCATGGGAGTATTATATTGACAATATAATTCTTCCTTGATTTGACATTCAAGAATCATTTGTGGCCTTCAACAATGAGTTCCTCATACCCCAAAGTAAGTTCAAGACGGTCCCTAGCACAGGTTGGAGGGGGAATTTAGTCCTGGATATCGAACAACGCTACACCAATGTTGTTTTACACCTGGGTCGAGATCGCAAACAAACATTAAGTTAACAAAGTGTTCTTACAACCGCTGTCATTTGTTGTCATTTGTTGTGCTCGACAAAAAGACTGGTGAAATAGAATTACAGAATATGTATTTACATGTGTGTGTTTTTCTTCGTATATCTGTAAGAACCCTGTATTTATATCTGTATTTTAATGAGATGGACAAAAGCACTCTCCAGTGTTGACAAGGATGAACGTATACACAAAGCAAATACATAAAAAATTTCTTTTATTTGATCTAAGAAAATTTCTAATGAATGTTTTCATGGTTTTTAGTGCATGTTTTGACTTTTTAATTTATGAAATGATTACGTAGATATCTGGCTTGGTTATTTGTCTTTAAATGCATTTTCTGGTTTCTTAACATAATAAACATAAAATCATTAAACGAACTTTCATTTCTGCTTAATTTTAGTGCCGTTGAGTTTGCAAAGGGCGATAAGCTGTATTGGATCTTGCAACTTTGTAGTTAGAATGAAATCCATAATATTTTCGTTTTAGATCTGGCATCTGTGACTTAGACGGGAGCTGTCGTTGGTATTCAAATTTTCTCACAGGTACGTGTCGTTCCATGTAATCATTTAGTGTATTCCATCCTCCACCTACTTTAACTAATGGTCCATTATATGTCTTCTAAAAATACAGAAATTCATTTTAGATTTATTGAGTTAGAGTTCTTATACCCTTTTGTTTGAAAGTTTAAATACGGAAATATTCTACTATATCTAAAAAGGAATGTTACCATCATATTTCAAAAGCGTCTTTGTTCATAATCCTTCATGGTTTCAGCCGAAAAGGTGTGTCTCTCTCGCTCGGACGTATTCATACCAAGGACTTAAATATTTGTTATTATATGTACAAGTTGTTTTGTTGTTTGTGTATTTCTAAGGAAGTAAGACATGAAAGAAAATATGTCATTTGAAATTAATAAGAAAATCTGGAAGTACTATTTTATGTCCATTGTGATTTCGGATAAAAAGCGATGTCCACTATACATGCAAACTAATTTGTTTCTTAATCAGACCAAATTTAGGGCTACATTCAATCTGGACTAATCTTTATGTGGGTAACTCGCTACCACCATAAAATGTTACAAAACGTTTAAATTTTGTGATTTCAAATTCCACTTAAAAGTACAGGGAAGCATTCTGATATTCAGGTTTCTCAATATAGGAATAAAATAATTTTGGAGGAGTTATCGACGTGTAAGCGTGACTGACCTGCTCACAAACTTAATAAATTCCAATCCTTTGAACTTGTGACAATATTCACTATATACTGCACTATTTTATTTCGGATCGTATCAATGGGCAAGACGCGTTTGTCGAGAAATAACTTCTTTGTTGTTCATTCCGTTGAACAATGAAATTGGACGATACAATAACGATTGGAATTATTGTATTATAAGATACATCTCTGAAAAAAAAGTGAAATCCGTCACAGAGTGCTTAAGAACCTTGTAATGATTCTGCTATTTCTGCTGCCAATCGCACTTTTCATGGGAGTACACACTATGAGTGCCTTAGTTCTTAATGTCGTCTTTCTATTTCCGCGCATTGTAGCTGTCTCATGCCCTTGTTTTGTCTTTGTTTTTCCCTGTTGCCGTTTTTGCCATGTCTTTGGACTTTTTTTTGTGGTAATCGCTTCCCTTGTTCCTTCGGTATTCTACTGCCGTTGTTTCCCATACTATGGAAATACAGTATGAATTGCAGATGTTTTGAAATGGGTTACACAATAGGCTTAATATGATAAATAAAGGAAAGAATTCATAACAGAATCAAAAGACAGATTTTGGGGAAATCCTCAGATATGTACTTCTTTAGTTTGTCGTTAAAAAATGGGTAGAACACGTGGAAACACGTGGATACCAAGATATAATATAAGAGAAAGTACATTCGTAATTCCGATTTGTCTGAATGACCTTATTTTTGCTTTTACAAGTAAAGAAAGGACCCAAATTGTTGATTGACTGTACCAGTTATGTTAAAGAACTGGTTATCTTGCTTTTTTGGGGGAAAGGAGGGTAAAGCGGGTTCGTAGTCCCGAAGCCTGAACTTATTGATACGGAATTGCAAGGAAGTATTTTCTTCTGTGCACGGCCACTAGATTGAGCAACCAAGTTCCTCGCGGTCAAAGTTAGGCGTTAAGACAAACCAGTAAGTGATTCTTGGAAATGTTTTGAAAATAATCGAATAAATCCCTCATTTGCAACTATTTGCAGTGCCTGACTTAACTGGATTATTCATTGCCGCGGGAAGCAAGACTAAGTTGTACAAAGTATGGCGGATGCGATATTTAGGTTGCCCATTCCTGTATATCATATAGCTTTTGACCTTGACTGCGTTTTCATGTTCAAGTGAACCGGGTCTGTTAAGATTTTCTGATTAAATCAGTTTCGCAACAACTGTGAATTGTAGGGCAATGATATTCAGTTTAAAGGTTTGCCTTGAGTAGCATATGACTGCCTGGCATATGGCTTTTTATCTTGACCGCAATTTCATGGTCTAGTCAATATGCTTAATATTTTTCTGATTAGACCAGTTTAGCAATAACTGTAAGTGGAAGGGCGATGATATTCATTTTATTGGATTGTCATCAGTAGCACATAACTGTCTTTCAACCTTGAACTGAATTATTGATCTTTAAAATATGGTCTTTGTCATATGGCTTTTGACCTTGACCCCAATTTCATGGTATAACGACTATGTTAAGTTTCTTTGAGTAGATCAGTTTGTCAGTAACCATAGGGATATGGTTTATGATATTTAGTAAATAGGCTTGCACTTTATTTTCTGTCATATATGGTCCTTGACTTTTATCTCAAGTGAACATTTGAAAAATATTTTTTGAGTTCCTTTTCATATAACTTTGTTCTTCCCCAAATTTAAGTATTTTAGAATAATCAAGTATAATGCGACAAGTACGGTTTGTTGAGAAGTTTCTGTCACATTCAGATACACTAAAATTTTCAAGAACATCAATTGGTAAGGCAACGATACATGGTATGTATGTTGCTGTTGGGTAGTACATTTGGCTTTTGATCTTGATCCAATATTCCGTGGTCTAACAACTCAGTTAAGTTTATGTCATTAGATCGGTTTCTCAGGAACCATATGAGCATGGTTGGAGATATTTGGTAATTAAGTTATCTGATTTCTGCCATTAGGACCTTTGCCCATTGATCTTGACCTCAACTGATCTTTTTGTGAATAGATTAGTTTCTTGAGTATTTTACGCGTTAGAGCAAGATATATATTAATGTCTATACTTGTTTTTGATAGTTTCACTGCATTTTTCTTGGGTTAAAAAAAAGTCAATGTTTCATCAAAGAAATTCATAATATTTATGTGAATTTTAAATTCTAAGGTTTTACTCCCTCCATCGCAGTTTTGTCCTTGGCTATATGTTTGATATTACTGATTATTCGGATTTCGTTTGGTTTTATGCATTATAAGCTTTTTTTTTGAAATCGTTGGATTTCCTATGTTTGGGTTCTAGTACTGCTGATGAGGAATTAATTTCCGAAATGGCGATACAGATCATCAAAATAACTTGCAGTTGGAATTAACATATGTGTTATGGTCTCGTGTTCATTTACTCAATATCCTTTCGGAAACTAGTTACATGCAATAACAAAAAAGGCCATATGGGTACCTTAAATCAGCATCTTACCTTCGGCTGTGGAACGATACGACGTTTTTGTTCATCAAATGGTTTTGGTTCCACATTTGCAGCTGGTTTTGTCAAATCTATGAAATAAACTTGTTCACATCCTTTTTGTCGTGGTTCAGGATATATGTCTTCAAAATTCTCATTGTAATTGACATGTACTTCTACATTATCTGCAATTTCATATTTATTATGCACTGGAGAACGTTTTTTACGCTTAATAAGACTTTGGCTAAAAGGTTGCTTTGTGTCATTTTTATTTATCTTTATTCTGTCTCGATTCTTGTCCTCGATTTCATCCCATACCTCAATTGGCCCACGTTTATCACTTTGCTTTTTACGAAGTTTTTCGATTTCAATATTTTCTTTTATTTCTTCAGCTTCCTCTAAGCGTCTTATTACATTATCATAACCAGGAAGAGGTTTGGGCTGTTTTTCGTCAGCAACAGGTTTTTCTGATTTCTCTGGACTTTTTTCGGATTTACTAGCTGTCCGTCTATGTGGATTTATCTCCTTTTGAACTAAAGTTACAATGTGTTTTTCATGTTCATAGTTTTTGCGTGCCTTTTCATACAATTTCTGTTCTTCCCTAGATTTGAGTATTTTAGAATAATCAAGTATCAAGCGACTAGTTTGGTCTGTTGATGAATTTTTGTCCTTCTCAGATACACTGGAATAAGAACTATTGGTATCAGTTTCTGACGAATCAGAGCTTGTATGAGAACTTGTTGAAAATGAATTTTCTAGTGTTTCAGTTGATTGTGAAGTCTTTATTATACTACCATACAAGTTTTGTGGTCCCGTGTCTCGTCCTAACGTGTTTTGTCTAGTTATTTCTGGTTTATTTACGTCTCTGTAGCTAGGTATGGGTATTTCACGACTTTTAATCAATTTTCCTGTATTGTTAAGGGAATTTTTACTCCTGTCTTTCATCAAATGTGGTTGAGCTCCTTTCGGAATATCACTCGATGATTTAGCAACAAAGCGTTTAGGTTCGGGGATTATGATTGTTTCTTTATCATTCAAGTTAGATTTTGGTCTTCCTAGAGTATAACCCTGTGATGTTTTCGAACTGTCTCTGTAATATGGTACCTTTCTTGCTGGTACACTATCTTTTATTGGCATAACTCTAATGACTCTAGAATCTACATCATCTTCATCAGAAGAAAAAGTATACTCACTGTCACTTTCACTATATTGTTCCATTCTAGATATAGTCCTATATTCTCCATTAATCGTATTTGGATGTTTTCGTTCCACAATATATCTTTTCCCTGTGTTTTCGTAGTCGTTGTCCATACTAGAGTTTGTTCGAGATCTGCTGATGTAGCGAACAGAATTCCTGTCAACTGGAACAACTCTCACTAAATTTCTCTTCTTTGGGTAAACATAAATTTTTGTATCACTTTCTCCAGAAGAATATTCTGAACTGTAATCTGTTTCACTATCTGGGTGATAGGAATCATATCGCTTTGATCTGACAACTCTGTACATATCTGGTTCGTTATATACGTCATTGCGTCGTCTGACAACCCTGACAACACGTGCTGGTGGTCTTGGGTTCTCTCTTTCTAAATAGTAATGTGGCATGTACTCACCAGACGTTTTGATCTTTTGTCCGGAAGATCTTTGACCTCCTCTTACCATACGAGACTGAATGAAAGTAACTCGTCTACCATTATCATTCCTAACAACCTTTGAGTGGTTGCCACTAATCATTGGACACCATCAATTAAGGTGTTATTTACTTTTCACATTACAAGTATTTTAATTGATCATATTTCAGTTCCTCATTGATCATTTTATAATGAAAACTCTCGTTACATATTGTTGTACTACATGAGAACGTCTATTCCTTGGCAAAAGAACAAGTTTAAATATTGTGTATTGAACTTGTAGTGTATTGTTTCAGACCCAATTAATAAAACCAATAGACAACATTTTAATACATGTGTATGCATGGTTTATAGTGATGATCTTTGACCAATAGATTAAAACTTTAATCCTTTGATCTCCTTAAACTTTACATTTTGTAAAAATGTCCTACAGAGATTATCACAATAATCGAACATGGGTACAACAAATCACAATATAACTAAAGTATAGTCGCTTTCCTTAACAAAAGTTTGAATTAAATTTTCAATCTGTGCTATGCACATGAAAATAACATAATGATATTCAAAAGATATTAGTTGGGAATGATATTCACAAAATCTTAATATTAACTTATTATTAGATGTCTTGAAAGTAAAAAAATATTTATTTTTAAACAAATTCAAGCCAGAAAAATAAAGAGTCTGTATGACTCATATATTTTCATATATATTTGTGTTTTTCCATCCAGATTGATGACTTGGAACAAGTACAAACTGCAAACTTGCATCTTTAAAAACAACACTGTAGATATAACCTATTGAATATTACATAATTGTAAATATTACCACTGCCGGGTGGGGGGGGGCAAAAATTATATTTGGTTCCTTCCTATGTTTTGATTTGACCTACATTGAAGAGACTTCAGTCGTCGAGATGTGCATATGTAGAAATTATATTAACAGCAATTTCGGTATTTTGTCTGGTGGCTGGCCACGACATCCCCATCTCTTTTAGCTCACGCTTTACTATACATCGCCATGTTTTCTTTGGACTCCCTCGCTTTCTCTTTCTTCTAGGTGTCCATCTTAGTGATACTCTAGCGATTTTGTTTGGCTCTTTTTTATGTAAGTTATTTCTACTTTACTACTTATATCCAAATTCAAACCCTTGAAAATTGCTGAAGCTTAATTCAATGTTTTGCATTCGGTGTATGTCCTTGGAACTGGATTTAGCATCCTATTTCGATATTTTTGGTAACGAATAATTCTTTCAGACTGTTTCTGGATTCATGATGGATTTCCACATTATTTCATTCTAATGCTGCTAATGAGAGGTTACTTCTTGAAACGCGTGTAAAGCATATTAAAATTTTTCGGTTATTATTCACTTTGGGTATTTTTATTCTGAATTGAAATTTTGTCTGAAAAATAGTACCAAAAGCTGGTATATTGTCTCCGTTGACAATAAACATTTCAACAATTCCCTAAACTGTCAATACTTCAAAAATGTAGTATAACTTGAGCAGTAATCAAACATTTCACAAAAAGTAAGCGATAACATTTGTATTTATATATTTATATAACACTCGTGTTTCCTAAGTTTATATTCGTGCAATATGTAATTTATGCAAATAATATATTAAGTTGACAGAATCATTGTCATTTAGAATTAACAAAACAACATAAAAATGCATGGGTGTTCCGCAGAACACGTGTGTCGCCTGCATTATATATATTATAGAATTCCTGTTTTGTTATATAATGACAAAGTCCAAAGATAATCAGATAAAAATCAAAATGCATGGGTACATCTACAATTCTGAAAGTTTGGTTGGAAAATACCAAGCGGTTTATGAAGAGTTGCAGATAGTGGAGGCATACCCTTAAGACTCCAAATTAGTCCAAAGATGGCTAGAAAATCTGGAAGAAAAAAAATAAAATTAATGAAAAATTAAATGCATGGTACACATCTGCAATATATATTGAAGCATTACTGCAAGTTTGGTTAGAAAGTTACAAGCGGTCAAGGAGGAGTTGCGGATAATAAAGGTTAATACCAAAGACTCTAGTGCTGCTGAAGAGAAATTTATTTACGAAATGGCCATACAGCTCATTAAATTTATTGCAGTTGGAGTTAACATGTGCATTATGGTCTCATGTTCATTTACTCCATATCCTTTCGTAAAATATCCAATAAGCTAAAATGACAAAAAAGTCCAAAGCTAGCTAGAAAATCTGAACACATGAAAAATAAAATGCACGGTGCACATCTGCAATATATATTGAAGCATTCTTGCAATTTCGGTTGAAAAGTACCAAGCGGTCTAGGAGGAGTTGCGGATAATGGAGGTATGCCCTATGACGCCAATAAGCTAAAATGACAAAGTCCAAAAATAGCTCCAAAATCTGGAAAAACATAAATAAAGAAAAAACTAAATGCATTGTGCACATCTACAATATATACTAATGCATTCCTGCAAGTTTCGTTGGAAAGTACCAAGCGGTTTAGTAGGAAATGCGGATAATGGTAAAAATTTTGAAGCCATACAGACAGACAGACAGACAGACAGCCAAGACGACGGATAGTGATACCTATGTGTCGATCCTGCACTAGGTAAAGGCGACACAAAAACAATGTGGTTGATTCTTTAGAAAATATGGTTGGTTCTTTATACAATGTGTTTGGTTCCTTAAATTTGTAATATAACTCACAACTAGACACTCAAAACTTCTAACTCAAAGAAAAGTAAAACAATCTTGACTGACGATTTGACCTATAACGTGAGTTCATTCCAAGGTATACGTCCTTCAGCTCTGTTTGGCCGTCAGTGCGTGTCCTGTTGTATTTCAAAACACTAGATTTGTATGGAACATGGCGATGGAAATAGTCTTCTAATGTTTCCCATCCACCTCCAACTTTAACCATTACGTGACGTTTTTCTTTTTTCTCGTCAATCTGAAAGATAGATATAATAGTTTTAATTTTAAGATGCTGAAAATCACTAGTAAGTGATATTTATAAAATAGATAAAAGTTAAAAAGAAAAGTTTGATATGTCAAGATGTAAAGAATTGTTAATATGTTATCATTTTATATACAATAAAACCGTTTTTTCAGAGTAATCTGTACAAAGTTAGATTTCAGTTAATTTTTTAACACTTTAAACTAGAAACAAAAGTAAATGTGCAAACTTGCACAATAAGCTGACATAAATTAAGTAAATTTTACCTTTACATGTAAAGGATGTCCAAGAAATGACCAGCGGTCTCCTCGTCGTTTGGTCAGATACTGAAAACATTTACATGGTGGAAATGGACTTTCCTGGACTCTTTGAAACGTATATCTGTTTTCGTCCATTAAGACTAAAACTAAAATAAAACAAGTAATTTGAACTGTTTTAAAAATAGAATTACCGATCGGATTTACGGTTTGTGATTCTTTGTTTTGTGCACGTTTTAGACTACTTTATAGCATTTGTCACTCAGAAGTAGACAAGATATTATTGATTTTGTCAACTTCGGCATTTCAATAATATAATATTTACAGTTACATTCACACATCCAGATATTGCCAGTCTCTGTGAGAAATGGGAACTAGCTGTGCGCCACTTTCAGCTGACTTTTTCCTTTACTCGTATGACGCCAAGTTTTTACAAGGGCTTACACAAAGAAAACAAAGACATTTAGCCCAGGCCTTTAAGTTCAACTTCCGCTACATAGACGACGTACTTTCTCTTAATAATCCAAAATTTAAGGAATGCTTTCATCAGATCTAGAGCTTGAAATTAGAAAAAAACAACTGATATTCGTACCTAGATCTTTTTATGTATATTGACGAAGTCTAAGCTATATGACAAGCGTGATGATTTTAACTTCCCAATTGTGAACTTTCCCTTTCTTAGCAGCAACATACCTACCTCTCAAGTCTATTGAATTTACATTTCACAGTTGATTCGTTACTGTCGAGCGTGCAGTTCTTACAGTGATTTACGGAACAGAGCAAAACAGCCTAGTCAGGGGTTTGTTCATCCTATGTTTATTTTATCCCCCAAAGAAATTCTATGGCAGTCACCATAACATCATTGAAAGATATGACGTGTCATTGTCCCAAATGAGAGCGGACATTTTCAGCTAGATTCACGTCTTCGTGGATTCGACTATACCAATCTTTATTTTTTTCCTTGATTGACTCACCTACAGTGCTGATGACAGAGCGGGACATGCTTACTCTTTCGGATCACCTGATCACCTGATGTCACTCTCAGTTTCATGGGAGTTCACAGTGTGAGTGCATTGTTTTGAATGTTGTGTTTGGAAGGTGTCTAACGTCATTGTTTTCTGTGTTCTCGTTTCTGGAAAAGTCTTTGGACTTCGATTTTTGTCTCGCCCGCGACGAAAGTCGCGAAAGCGAGACATAGCGATCCAAAATTCCTTCGTCGACGTCGTCGTCAACATTTATTTTAACCCTGTGGTTAAAGTTTTCTAGACATCAATATCTTTATCAAATCTTTATGGAATCATTTGAAATTTGACAGAAGCAAGAAAATGGTCAGAAAATTATCGTCAAACATCCTATTTCCGACCCACTTGAGTATTCGACCTAATCATGCTATTTCAACTAAAATTATGACGTCACAATCGACGCTTAGCAGGTCGAAAACCGGATAGACGAGGATACCTCTAGCTGAAAAATTTGGAAAATTTTTATTTAGTTTTTCCGTTATTTTTCCGTATTTCGACTTAGTTTTTTTTGCGAAAGAAATTTATTTTCACCCTGTGGTTAAAGTTTTTTAGAAGTCAGGTGAAGTTATTTAATTTTATTGGAATTTCACAAAAAGTGGTCAAACGTTAGATGATGGTCAGAAAATTACCTCAGAACTGAAAAAATTGAATTTTTTCTGGTTTTTCTGTATTTTTTCCAAATATGGACTTTTTCTAAAAAAAATCAATGTTAGTTGTTAAGAATTAGAATAGATTCTTTGCTTTGAATCTTAATAGAATTACATTGAAATTGACAGTCCTGCATAAAATGAGCAGATGTGTAACAGGCTGTTGGAATTTTGATTCTGGTTCCAACTTTGGTAAATTTCCTGAAAATGTCAAAGACCAATAATTTTTGAAATTTTTGCATTCAGTTACAAATTTTAACAATGCTTTAGTATCAAGCATAATTTTGAACACTAAAGAATTAAATAAATGGTTCCAACTTTGGTAAATTTCCTGAAGCTCTCAAAGACAAGCTATTTTTGGAAATCCTTCTTAGCACAATGCTTTTTTAATAAATTTGAATCAAACAAAAATTACGGAAATGAAATTGCCAAAGTTTTTGATTCCAATTTTGGTTTACATACCTGGAACTCTCAAAGACCTGTTAATTTTTGGAATTCTACATACCTGGAACTCTCAAAGACCTGTTAATTTTTGGAATTCTACATACCTGGAACTCTAAAAGACCTGTTAATTTTTGGAATTCTACCTAGCAACTATAACTTTTTCGGTTCCTTTCAGTTAAAATGATGATTTTCAAAAGTCAAATTGCAAAAATCTTTGATTCTTATCTTGGTAAATTTCCTGGAACTCTCAAAGACCTGTTATTTCTTGGAATTCTACCTAGCAAACATATCTTTTTCAGTTCCTTACAGTATGAATAATTATTTTCTATAGTGAAATTTTCAAAATCCTGGATTCCAATTGTGGAAAATTTCATGAAACTTTAAAAGACCATTTATTTTTTGAATTCTACATAGCCTAGCAAACAAAACTGTTTAAGTTTCTTTCAGTTATAATGATCATTTTCAAAAGTCACATTGCAAAAATCTTTAATTCTTTTTTTTTTTGGTAAATTTCCTGAAACTCTCAAAGATCTGTTATTTTTGGGAATTCTACCTAGCAAGCATATCTTTTTCAGTTCCTTACAGTATGAATAATTATTTTCTATAGTGAAATTTCAAAATCCCGGATTCCAATTGTGGAAAATTTCATAAAACTTTAAAAGACCATTTATTTTTTGAATTCTACATAGCAACCAAACATTTTTTGCAAACATTTCATAGAAAACAGTCATTGTACAAAATTAGCTGATACCAATTTTGGTATGAAACTCTTTAAGACCAGATATTTCTTGAAATTCTACCTAACAACCTCATCTAAATATAGGCCAAATTATAATGACGATTCAGTGAGCGGGCGAGACATTAGGTTCCGTGGAACCTTTACAATTTTTGTAAATGCTACTCCTTTGTTCCTTCGGTATTCTACCGTCGCTGATGATAAAAAAGCAAGAGACGATGATAAAATCGAAGACATATAATGACCTTGACATAGTACATTTAGTTCCAACAATATTTGCGAAAAGAAAAAAAACGCAAGTAAGCACAAACTCCATACAAACTAGAGTTACTGTGGCCTACTGGGCCACGGATACCCCCGCCCCGCCTCTTCCTGCATTTCCTTTAACATCTGGAAAAAAAGAGTTATTGGAAAACAAAATACAAAGTGCACATCTGTAATATGTAATTAAGGTCCTGCATAAGTTTCATGAAGTTCTGATTAGTGGTCAAGGAGGAGTAGTGGATACCAGGTATTCACCATATGATTTGCATTGAGGTAAAAGAGCTAAAATGGCAAAGTCCAAAACATGTAAAAAATCTGCAAAAAAGGAATAATTGGAAAACAAAATGTGTAATGCAAATCTACAATATTTAATAAAGCTCCTGCATCCGTTTCATGAAATTCGAATCAGAGGTTTAGGAGGACCAGTGGATACCATGTGGTTTGAATTGAGCTAAAATGACAAAGTCAAAAATATGTCAAAAATCTGAAAAAAAAATCTAAAACAAAAAGCGTAGTGCACATCTACAATTAGTAATCAAGCTCCTGTATAGGTTTCATGAAATCTAAATCAGTGGTCAGGGAGGAATAGTGGATACCAAGTGGTCACCACATGGTTTGCATTAAGCTAAATTGACGAAGTCCAAAACACATCATCAATCTGGTAAAAGGGAATTTGGGGAAAATAAAAGCGAGGTGCACATTTAAAATATGCAATGAAGCTCCTGCATAAGTTTCATGAAATTCCAGTTTGCGGTTTAAGAGGAGTAGTGGATACCATGTTGTCACCATATGGTTTGCATTGAGCTAAAATGACAAAGTCCAAAACATGTAAATAAATCTGGAAAAAAGGAATTATTTATTATAAAACAAAAAGCGTAGTGCACATCTACAATATGTAATCAACCTCCTGCATTAGTTTCATGAAATTCCAATCAGTGGTCAGGGAGGAATAGTGGATACCAAGTGGTCACCACATGGTTTGCATTAAGCTAAATTGACAAAGTCCAAAACACATCATCAATCTGGTAAAAATGAATTTGGGGAAAATAAAAGCGAGGTGCACATTTACAATATGCAATGAAGCTCCTGCATAAGTTTCATGAAATTCCAATTTGCGGTTTAAGAGGAGTAGTGGATACCATGTTGTCACCATATGGTTTGCATTGAGCTAAAATGACAAAGTCCAAAACATGTCAAAAATCTGGAAAAAAAAAAAGAATTATTGTAAAACAAAAAGCGTAGTGCATACTTACAATATGTAATCAAGCTCCTGTATAAGTGTAATGAAATTCCTACCAGTGGTTTAGGAGGAGTGGTGGATACCATGTGGTCACCATGTGGTTTGCATTGGGCTAAAATGACAAAGTCCATAACGTGTTAAAAATCTGGAAAAAGGGAATTATTGAAAAACAAAAAGCGTAGTGCACATCTACAATATGTAATTAAGCTCCTGTATAAGTTTCGTGAAATTCCGATCAATGGTTTAGGAGGAGTAGTGGATACCAGGTGTTGGATACAAAAAGACGGACGGACGGACACCATGAACGCTATATACCTCCCGCAAAGCGGGGGTATAATAAAGAACTAGTTAGTATACCAGTGGATATAAACTGTTCTGTCGAAGAAAGTTATCATCATAAAATGAGGTCATATACCTATACATCTTTGACATTTTATATCAGAGAGAATTTACGAATTGATTTCAGTCCAAATCTCTGTGTTTCTTTCATTGGCATATTTCAACCATGTATTTAACGATCATTACTTCTTGTCTAAAATTTCTTGTTAAATCAAAAAGTAATGTTGGGGAATAGAGGAAGAAAAAGTGCAATAGCAAAGATAGCGTGTTGTTTAATCCCATGATAATACCAGTTCCTCAATATAATATTCGTAAGTGGTGATATTTGACATCCTGCATAAATGCAAAAATGAACAAAAGGTGGTGTCTTCTCTTACGATATACAAATCTTGTCGTTGTGGGTATAGAAGCTTGAATCAAATATAACTAAACGAAATACTGCAACAGTTTCAATATCACTTCTTGGGAAGGGATCAAGTATAAGCAGATTCTATCAAAACCAATACTGTTGGCAGTTAGGGGTGATGTAACCTCTGTAATCATCCAGTAAGCAGTAATTCTTAACGCTGACAAGTTGTTTCCAATCAGTCATCTTACTAAAAGCTGGGTTTAAGTCATAGCTGAATAGTTCAACATAATAAATGTCTTAGTTAAGAAAAAATGACAATAGAGTTGTAGCTAACACACTTAATACGCCACCATATTTATAGAAGAGATGAGTATTTAAGACTGACACAATTCTTTTTTTTCCATTTTTTTATAAAAGAAAAAAAAACAAAAAAGAAAAAAAAAAAACAAACAAACAAACAAAAAAAAACGATATTTATTTCTATACCCGACTACAAATGGCAAAAGTTTTATAAGCATTGAAATTGGGTTAAGTACATGGATTAAACGCCAAACTGTATTAAAGATATATAGATTACACCACAAGATCCCGTTCATTAGCATATTTTATCCACTAGAGACAGTTAAATTTTAATTGCGAGGCTTGCCGAGCATTTTAAAATTTTTGAATTTAACTATCGAGAGTGGATAAAATATGGTAATAATCGGGATAAAGTGGTGTAATCTTTTTCTCTAATGATCAATGATAAACAACGAGAATTGTATTCCGAATAGATTTGGGGGACATTGCACGGGGCTTTATTCAACATACGTTGAATAAAGAAAAGGAGTAGGGGCGATAAGTGAAAAATAAATTTGGTTAAATTCATAAAATTTTCTCATTGAAATATTCTATGGGTATTGCTCTTCAGTAAACAGTAACACTTCTCAAATATTAATGTATGATTACTGAGTTTTTGAGCGTAGAAGAAAGGACAAATTGAAGATTTTGTCGAAAAATGACAAATATGACAAATTTTGACTACTTTTTCTGTATAGGAAATATAGAGCACATGCAAGAACCACAAAAATATTTGTATGAGAGATTCAATTCATTTGTACCAATAAGTGGGTAAATTATCTAATTGGTTCTTGGATGTGCTCGATATTTTCAGTTAGGAAAACTGTTCGCAAATCTGCCAAATTCGGTATATTTCCATGAAAATGCCTTTTCATAACGTTAGAACTGTACCTATTGTGACGTCATCAGTTCTAACATTTGTATTTTATCTGTAAATGAGATCTCAACTTTCAAACGAACACAAAAGAAAATCTTGAAGTGCAACTTAGAAATTCACTGAAATCTTGGACCAAATCCACCCCTTATCGCACCTTGTCCTTTATCTAACGGATCGAAACCGGTTTAAACTTGACATATCATTAGGGAAAAAAGCTTACCTTTCGAGGTGGCATAAATTCTATTAAAATTAGTAACGGAGTATAGACTTCATTCATTCAGTTTTTACGAGTTTATTGCCAAGTCTTACATTTGACTTATAATCTCAACAAACCAATACCATACCAGAACTAGCCTGCTAAACCACATTAAATGGATGACCCTTACTAGCATTATAACAATGCGTATGATATTGTTTCTATACAGTTTTTGATAATGCTGATCAGCCAGTAATTGATATGTACATGGTACTCAACATTGTCCACTTTTTAGCAGTTGGGAGTTTCAGAAGCAATTTTTCAGATGTAACCACTTCATAACTTTAAAGAAAAGCATTGAATATTAAAATCAGTGGAAACAAATAAAATATCAGACTCATTTTTTATTTCTCTAACAGAATTATCATCTTTTATTGGCAATGGTTCTTGAATAAAATTTGCTCAAAAATATATCTAAATTAGAAAAAAAACACAGAAATGAATGACTTTGCTAATCAAAAGAAGAAAAATAATTACCCTCCCTTTCAAACAACAATCATATTCCCTCATGCACATCTTCAAGATTTTATACTATATCTATGCATCATTTTGGAAACTTGCAATATCAAAATGTAACTTGAAACATTTTGTTTACATCTAAGGAGTGTCTCCCTCTTGCATAGCTCTATTTCTAACTGATTTTGGCTTTTCTTTCTAGATTCTATTTGTAATTTGTTCTCTATCAGGTTTATGGATTTCAAAATGTTTTGATTTGATCTGCATTGAAGAGACGTAAGTTGTTGAAACGGCTATATGCAAAAACTTAATTCACAGTAGCTTCAGTATTTTATTCTTCATAATGACCAAGCAAGTGACCAATGATGGAGGATTGATTGATTGATTATTGTTTAACGTCTACTGAGCATTATTTCAGCTATATCAAGACGAGAGCAAGTTTGTTAATAAATAATCACTTTGGGGTATGGAAAGGGTCATGGGACGGGAAATGACTGCCACTGGAAAAGCAGGATGAAATTGAAAGGGGCGGGGAATTTAGCCTTGTAGCCAATCACCTACGTACCACTCAAAAAAGAGCTTGCTACAAGGGTTCTTTAACGTGCAGGAAGCGTGGCATTTTTTCCAACACGTGGACCTTAGTTTACATCCCATCCCAAAGATGGGTTGTGTATTTATCCATCCCGTACAAACACGGCTATCCAGTTTTGAAGGGGTTGTATCCCGCAGCCTGGAATACTGGGTCCTATTTCTATATGGAGGACATGCACTGACAAGAAATATGGAGTTTTGTAAATGGGATTAATACTGATCCCAAATTTTGTATGCACGGGCTATATAAAATGTATCAAAAAATACATTTTAAGAAGGCATCAATTATAGAATCTTCCCTGTAGTATGTTTGAATTCAGATTTGACATACGAATTCTGTTTTGAACAATCTAATCTTTTGTGACATGAATGTTGCATGGGTATAATATTTAACTGTCAACACAGGATATGTCTCACCCGTGGGTGCTGGAATATGATCATGCTGTATTTCCTGTATGTGAGAAATTTGATGGCTCATGTCAGACTGAGTGTCAAAGCCATCATTGGGATGTCATCATGGTATCAGACTATCAAAATATGAAATCCTTCCCAGTAGCATTAGCAAATGGAACATATATGAATGTAAACAGGCTATTCACCAGGCTTGCAAGATGTGCATGCATTTTTTTCATCAAACTTCATACTACATGTATCTCCAAGTTGTATATTTCAGGTATAATAACAGATCTCTGTTTACACAATGTCTAACACCTAAAAACATGGATATAATCATTTGCAAATCTGAAAATGAAGGCTCAGTATATTTCTATGTTATAGGTTTAAATGTTTCATTTTATTTAAAATGAGTGCTAATGTGCTACAAAAGCTCAAAGCTAAGGAATTTAACGAGGACAAAAAGAGCTAAAACAATGGTGGTCTGACATTTGGATGTAGAAAAGGGATGAACTCATATAGATACAACTGTCAAATACAAAGTGTCTAGGACACCTGTAGCTTATATACATGTTAAATTTTAGCTACGTTTTCTTTATTTTGGAATTTTTAAGCCATTTCACTACTTACATGTACATAGTAATTCCTTGGTAGTAGATGTCCAGCAGTGAATTTTGCTGAGTCAAGGTGGTTAAGACAGTGCTAACTAGTTGTGAAAAACTTATCATGATCATCATGCATGACTGAAGGGGTAAAGCCATCAACTGGGTATGAAAGCAGAACATACAGATGCTACTCAGTATTAAATACCAAGCGACCAGGACTACAATTCAGGCAACTCAGCATTAAATATCAAGTGACTAGGACAACAGTACAGGCTGTATTTATTACTATGACTCTGAGGTTGGGTTCCATAACTTAGTTTGGAACTGATTTATGCATTCCAATAGTTAACAACTGTTGGTGCCAATATAAAACTCTAGAAGTGCTGCTTTAATTAAAAAAAATATTAAATTTGATCTGTAACAATTATACCATTACCAAAAATCACTTCAAAATGTTGGTTTGTAAGGAAAGGAAACTACAGACAACCTAAAATGTATATGCATAAAAACACATACATAGAATAGACATTAAAAGGTAAGCTATTCTTTTTTTCATAAAGACTATTACGTTCTTATACAAAACCATATTAAAGATAAGGGATATCTTCCACGAGTGTGAGAAATTCTGTCTTTTCAGAGTAAAACGAGGGTAAAAGATGTAGAATTTCTCACACAAGTGTAAGATATCCTGATCTTTAATTTTGGTCGAATATAAGAACTATTTCTTCCGTAAAACCCAACTATCAAAGGGAAGAACAGCAAAACTTCCCATTCCTTGTGTGAGTTTTCAACTGTGACGTCAATTCATTCATGGAGTTTTTTATGGTTACAACTGTGACATCGAACAAATCGCAAGGTTGGATTGGACTTTTACTTGTGCAAGACAGCTTCACGCGAACCTGTCTGCTATGGACTGTCTTACGCGGAAAACAGCCATTTACGGAAGAAAAGAAATTCTGGTGTTGTACCTCTGATACAATATGGAAAATTACTTAACAACTTATTTTAAACTGGATATGAAACTGTAAATGTCATGCGGTACAAGATTGACTGATGCCAGACTGGTGGAGAAATTGTAATTTTGATTCTAAATTTGAGTAAAAACTAGAGAATGTGTCTATAAGACACTGATGCCCCATCGACAAATTTATCACAATAAATAACCTAAGTCAATCAGGCATAAAAATTAGTTACCTGTCACTGAATTATAAGGAACTACAATTACTGATAATTGTTCAATAAACCTTGTTGAATAATGGAAAGTAACAAAAATGCCATACTAAAGTCTTTTAAACATTAAATATTGGTCAGGTTATAAAATTATCCATGAATTATGTAGTATTCACCAATCAAACATCTAGCTGTTTGATAATGGGCTCATACAAAAATTATCAAAGTCATTCAAGCATAAAATGGAGGTCAAAGTCAACAAATTGTCCAAAAATTGGGAAGTTCTCGTAAAGAACAGTAATTTCATGAAACATCATAATAATATGTTGCATAGTTGTTGAGAAAAGTATGTAAAACACAAAATTTACCAAAAGTTTCTCAAACAAAGACACTTAATAGGCTTTGACTTGGATAGTACTCGTCAAGTTAATTTATTTTAATGCAACAACATTGGGATAGCATGTTTAGTTGTTGAGAAACTTAAAGACTTAAATGCAAAATTTATCAAAAGTCACTCAAGCCTAAAGTATAGGTCAAAGCCACCTTCTTGTCAATGATTTGGGTAGCACTTATCAAGGCCATCATTTTGATGAAACATCATTCTGATATAATGTGCAGTTGTTCAGAAATGGACCTAAATGCAAAATTTAACAAAAGTCACTCAAGCATAAAATATAGGCCAAAGCTACCTTACTGTCAATTTTTTGGGTAGTTCTCATCAAGGCAATTAATTTGATGAAACATCATATTGGTATAATGAATAATTGTTGAGAAATGGACTTGATGCAAAATTTAACAAAAGTCACTCAAGCGTAAAATGTAGGTCATGGATCCCTAACTGTAGGTGAATCTGGTAGTACTAATCAAGGTACATGTATTGATGTAATATTTAAAATACTACAAGAGGTTGCCAATATATGGACCTAAATGCAAAACTTAACATCGGGACGGACGTACTTATGTATGTATGTGCAAGGGTAAATCGATATGCCCCTTCCACTTCATGGCGGGGCATAAACATAGGTAATCAACCATTACAAAGTTCGCCTCGTTATGGCACATGGACACAGAAACTCAATTTGGCCAGGGTGCACATTTACCATCCCAAATGTATGTATACAAAGGCTAGTGATCTAATTTTGCCTGGATGCTGACATACCCCCAAAGATGTATGCACATGCAAGGTTAGATGATCATGCAATGTACAATTACCAAGATCTGAACTCTGAACGTAAACTTGAATGCAAGATCATGCGGAAAATATAGGTCAAAGTGACATAATCTTGCCTGGATGCTAACCTACCCCCAATGATGCATGCACATACAAGGTTAGAAGATCCTACCATTTACAGTTACTTAGATCTGAACTAGGAAGTAAACTTGAATGCAAGTCACTCATGCGGAAAAGATAGGTCAAAGTGATATTATTTTGCCTGGATGCTGACCTACTGTCAAAGATGCATGCACATGCAAGGTTAGATGATCGTACCATATACAGTTACTTAGATTTGAACTCGGACATAAACTTGAATGTAAGTAAATCATGTGGAAAATATAGGTCAAAGTGACCTAATTTTGCCTGGATGCTGACCTACTGCCAAAGATGCATGCACATGCAAGGTTAGATGATCCTACCATGTACAGTTACTTAGATCTGAACTTGGACGTAAACTTGAATGTAAGTCAATCATGTGGAAAATATAGGTCAAAGTGACCTAATTTTGCCTGGATGCTGACCTTATGTTAAAGATGCATGCACATGCAAAGTTAGATGATCCTACCCTGTACAGTTACTGAGATATCAACTCGGACCTAAAATTAAATAAAAGCCAGTCAAGCGGAATATATAGGTCAAAAAGACCTAATTTACTAGGAGGCTGTGAGATAGCCCAAGATGCATCTATACACAAAGTTTGATGACCCTACCCTTCATAGTTACCAGTATATACCTAAATGCGGACGATGATGAAGACATGGATGCGGACGCCAGGGGTACTCCAATAGTCCTCCTCAACTTTGTAGTGGCGAACTAAAAATAATACACCTTGAAAATTCAACTTTATAAATCTCAGACATCCATGAGTAAGATTTCAGTGGTTCTTTAGCTAGGTAAAGCTCATCAAAGAAAACTGATCTTTGGAGCTGTAGTATATTCTATATTTTTACAGACAGATTGATGGTCAAAAGCTAACCATAACATCTCTGGTGATTATATGCTGGATTTAAATAAAACTGAACTCTGAACAATTATGTATTGAAAAAATAGAATGTTCACATGCAAAAATATAGCTTTATACATTTATCAAATGTCAAATTCAATTTAGGAATGTTCATGCTTTCTATAAGCAATACACATTGTAATAAATATAATGAAAACTCAACATTTTGCATGAATAAGTAAAATAGTATTTACAAAACCATGGTATTAAATATAACATTCTTTTCTGTCATTTGATTTGTAGAAATGGTGCATAATATCAATAGTTCTTTAATATTTTAAATAAATAACAAATACACACTTATTTTTTGTAAATTTGTTAGAATATCACAATCATCTTGAGTAACAAACAATACTCTTTTTCATATCTAACTTTTTCATATTTTGAATCAGACTAAAGGTTGTTCCATTATTTGTGAAACTTGTAAACTAAACTGAAACCAGTACAAAATTCATTATCTGTCTAACTGATATGTCATGGATGAGATCTTATAAAATCTGTTTTCAATGAAAACTTATCTTTTCTTAAAGTGAAGCTTCATAGTTGACAATAAATTCCTCCAAGGTGACCATCATTAATGACTGATACCAAAATTCCCCCCCCCCTTTTCCAAAAAAAAAAAAAGAATTATGACATCGAGACACAATTTGAAAATTTCACAGTTTAAAGAGGCATAATTCAAGAACCTCTTAGATCTTTGAACCCAAATTCGAACCTGACCTTAGTTTTGTTGCGACCCAGTTACATACTAAATTGAAGATTGTATGTTGTTTCATTCACAAGTTATCAGTCAGAAACCTTCAGGGGATGGATGGCTGGACGGATGGACACACAACTGAGGATATCACATAATACTTTGCCACTACTTGGCAGGGTACAAAAAATCATTGATATATACTCCTGGGAAAATTTAAAAAAAAAACAAAAAAACTGCCAGATCTATAAATAAGGCAAATGCTCCTCCTATCTTTATTTTGATGTTTTCATATCTTACTTAGAAGTAAAGTAAAATATCTTAAAAATGAAAATAAAAATCAACAAATATATGATAAAGCGACTTGTATGAGGACAGAATGATAAATGGAGTTTTATAATTTACCAGGCAGAATACCCTATGATCATATAATTACCAGACTATTTTTTTGCACTTGGTGCAAGCAATACATGGCATAATTTTCAAGCAAACTAAATTTTAACTAAGCTCTACTATAAAGGCTATGTACAGCTTAACTACAATACTGTATCTTGGACATGATGGTTACATCAAAAACGTTTTTCAAGTGCCAAAAGCAATGTTCATAGCACTTGAAAAATGGTGCTTTGTTAAAATAAGATACTCTCAAGAGCCTGTATCCCTCAAATGAACCATGCATGATATGGGCAGTAAATTTAATCTTTATGTTAAAAGGTCTTAATTTCAACTATGTTCATAGGCCTATGTGTTATGGGGTAAAAAATTACTATTTTAACCAGCCCTGTCTTCGATGAAGTGCAGACCATCTGAAATTGACCATTGTGACTAAGCTTGGTTCAAAATAGCAGAGTAATTTCGATAAAGAGAAGATTTTTGAATGTTTTTCAAAGGGTTAAACAATGCTCTCACTAGCAGCCATCTTCAATGTGCCAACATACTGGACATACTTTTGATGCAGATCATCTATAGAATTTTGCGTACGTAAATAGTTCATTAGTTTAAGACTAGAGGATCTTTGAATAGTTTTTTCCATTAAGTCAAAGGTAAACTATGTTCCTTGCTGGCAGACTCTTGGATATGGTGCAGATCTGCAGGGCACAATTTCAAAAGAAAACCAGCTGAGGAATTTTTTGTCTCATTTGGTTCAAATTTGTCCTGTAGTTTCAGAAAAGATATTTCAATGTCTTTCCATAGGATCCAATGTTAAACTATGTCACCTCAGCTTGGCATCTTTGGACGAGATGCTAACCTGCAAGGCACATTTTTTTAGGAGACTACCTAAGGACCACTGTGCCTACGTTGGTTTATTTAAGACTAAGCAGTTTCGTAGCAAAAGATCTCTGAAACTGTTTTTCCATAAAACATGTTTAAACAATGTTTCCCACTGGTGGCAACATTGGATGAGATGCAGAACTTCTGGACACTAAGGGACCATTGTACTTTGAGATTCTGTTAAAAAAACAAAGAATTACACCTTCATTTTCTTAACAAATCCTAAACCCAAGAACGGTTTGAAATAGATAATTTCCACAAAAAAAACTTTTATATGCTTTTAAAAACTAAAAAATCGTGCACTTGCAGTGATAACCATCATATTAGTATAATATCAATGAAAACTTTTCATGTGAAGCTTGAATCAGAAATATGGAAGTATAAAGAAATCTGTATGGATGTACAAATTTAATGGAAAATTAATGGATAACAGATACAACACAGTCTATTCCATTTTTTGAAAGAGAGAAAAAACATAAACTTGATTGGGAAATATCTGTAGGTTTTGTTTAATTTTGAAATTATCACATTCATAAATAATACCAAGAAGTTGCATTTTTTACAAAAAGATATGACTTTTCAAACAAAACAAATTCCCTAATTCCCAGATGCCTTGTTATGACAGGAAATATTTTTGATTGAAATTTCACGGTGAATTCTTCGAGTCACATGATGCACATTACAGAACTTATTGAAGTGTCTTTTAAACAAACAGGCATTAAAAACAGCCCTATATTTAAAGGTATGCTACTTCAAAACTGAACATAATGAGAAACATTTGTCAGTTATCTCCCTGTACGGTTAGTTATATATGGTCAAAGTGGAGATAATTTTATTTCAACATCAATACATAGGCTATTGATATGCTAATTAAGGTGGTGCAGGGGTCTAAAATCTGTCAGATAGAATTTTCTGATATTTTCATGATTTGCACTTTGTTATTAGAGCATACAAAAAATAAAATAAAAATTTGGGATCACCGGCCATATAAGAATGAGATATGTCATGTAAAAATCAGCTATTTTGGTTGAAATAATATGGAAAATTAGCAAATTTTAACAAAATTTTAATTTATTTTAGTTACATCAGATGGAATTTTTGAAAATTTTGTAAATTATTAGCTAATATACTGCCCTTCAATTTCCATGAGTTGGCGTAAAACATCAATCAATCAATCAATCAATCAATCAATTTCCATGAAAAAAATTTGGGAGTCACTGAAGATATTTTTGAATAAATCACGAAAAACTGATTTTTTTCCTATTTTTTCTATACAAATTATCCCCCTTCATTGAACAGAAATTTGTTGAAAAGGTTCAATATTCTACATGGTTGCGCAATAAAAATGGTATATTTCATCACATATAACCATTATAAAACATTGAAAATAGTTTCGGTAACATTCCCATAGTGAATTCCATTTTTTGTTACATGCCCAAGAATGATGCACAATTTTAAACTCCGGTACAAGGACTTATAATGAGAAGGATAAGCATCTCGTGATAAAATGGAAAAATATCGCGGGATGTGACATTTTGCCTATTTTGGGACATTATCTTTAAAGCATTAAAAAACATAAATATAACAATGATGGTTACAAAAATTGTTCTGGCAGTGCAGTAGATGTCACTCTTTACGAAAATACCAATTTTGTGAAATTCTGTGAACTACTTTTAAAGCCTTTAGGTGCAAATTGTGGTGCACTTTTTACCGATGTAAACCGGAAGTGACAAAAAAATCAATGAAAAATGTCTTGATTACAAATTTCAATCATGTATATTGAAGAAAGTACTCGCTATAATGAAACCAAATTTACTCTAACAACGTAAAAATGTCTCAGCTTTCAGCGAAACATCATTTTATTAAAATCCATACACCAATTTCTAAGTAGTTAGCTGCAAAGTGAAAGCATATCAAACGTCCCACCACAGACTTTAAAATGCCAAATGGATTGTGTACGAGTTGCGTATCCTAATCATTATACGTCCTTGTCCGGTAGTACCTTAATATGATCTCATTTTTGACTAAATGAAAATAAACTAACTCGGTACAGGGAAATAATCGACAAATGTTTCTCATTTGACCTCTGGTTATGAAAATAACAAGCAAACTCTGCATTGCCTTGTCACATTTTGAACATTCTGATTGATAAATTTAATAACCTTTCATTCCAAAACTTCATTGATATCAAAACTAAAATTGAAATTTACTTTTTGCTCTCATGTTTCCTTTATTTAACCAAACACAGTATGATAAACAAACAACACCACTATATGTCAGGTTTAACAGACGGTTGTACATCACACTAAATAGAGATAAATATTTGGCAGTGACTGGTACCAAATATGGCAGTTTTCTTCTCCTTTTTACAGAATATGATTACTTTTAACTTACAAACTCAATAATGGAGAATGATACATTAATAATAATCTAAAATACAATTATCTTCAATTAAAATACAATTGAACAATTGAGGTGAAAAGTCTCAATCAAAAAAAAAAAATTTTGGTACCACTTTTTCACTTTTCAGTACATGTATATATTTGATGTTGTAATTTGGATGCCTCTATAATGAACAAATTTCTAGGACTCTATTCAAAATGTTAAAGGAATTCATAATGGAAACTGAAAAACACAATCCAATGGAAATGTTTTTTAATTCTTTCAATGTTCCAAAGTTCATAGTGTAGAGGTAATTCATGACACAATTATTCCAATTGTAAATGCAACACCCAATTTCATTTTAACATCTTCTGATAAACGCTTCTTGCCCATGGATACACTCTAAGGTTAAAAACAAGATGTGTTTTGTTAAACACTTATGCCCCCAAGTAGAAGTAAGGAAGATACATGTAGCAACTTTGAACAATGAATGTCCTGACAAAATAATTTGTAGAGATAAATTCTGGTATCAACTGAAAAGTTGAATCACATTAAATAATGATTGCAATTGGATGCAAACACAGAAGTCACCCAAATAAACCCCAGTACTTTGATTACACCAGGAATCATCAATACTGGTTCCCCAAAAGTGGAGGAATACACAGAAGAGAAGAAATGAAATAGTAGATATTTTTAGTAACATCCCTCATCATTGATATATATAATACATATATAAATACCTGTAAAACAGAAGTGAATAAATGAAGAAAATATGCTGAATGATTTAAAAAATCTTTTTTACAAAAAAAATTCTATCAAGAAACATTTCATCATAAATGAGTTTAATTTCTATATATATAAAATAAAACAAAATATACATTGTAATTTCATTATATATGCAAACTATGAAAGCCCTATCACATACCATTCAAAAGATATGCTCAATGTTAAAGTTTTTATGCAGTTGTTCATAGGCCAAGGTCAAGGTCACAAGGTCAACTATTCTGGTTCCAACTAAAAGGTCTTGCCACAAGGAATATACATGCAAAATATGAAAGCCATATAACTTACCATTCAAAAGATATACCCAATGTTAAAGTTTATTATTTTTTTCAAAAAGTACATCAAATGTCAAGGTCAAGGTCACGAGGTCCAAAATTTTGGTGTCATTTGAAAGGTCTTGCCACAAGGAATACACATGCAAAATATGAGAGTCCTATCACTTACCATTCAAAAGATATACCCAATGTTAAAGTTTTTTGTGGACAAACAGACAAACAGACAAACAAACAGACAGACAGACCAAAAACTATATGCAACCGAATCTTCGATTCACGGGGGCATAAAAAAGCAGTATACAGTGACATCAAATTCAGTGAAAACATTGTTTAAAGTGCAAAGAATTGGAATTATAAGAAATAAAAGTAATTTTGAAGGAGTTTATGAATGTGTATTTCAGTTTGTGAGCGAGTCAGCCACGTTTACACATTGATAAACTCCTGCAAAATTACTTTTATTCCTATATTAGATGTTATATATAAAAGATACAACCATCTGTCACTCTCACAATTAACTTGTGTATGTTTTATATATCAATAAAATCATTTTAAACTATAAAATCTAAGTTAAAGTTTCATATAAAATTATGATATGTTATATCATGTAGTAAAATTCTCATCATGAGTTTCAATGAACAACTTGAGCAAATGAATATACTATACTGTTATGTAAAGAAAAATGTTCCATACTACTTGAATAAATTAGATATCAGCTTTCAGCTTTGTTTAGGACATATTCTATCATTTTATTGAGATTTTCAATAAATGCCATGAATAAAACTATGTAAGTCAGGGATATTCAAATTTAAAACATTTCTAGTTTACTGCTACAATATTTAAAACTGAAGAAACTTTTTGCATCATAAATACAACTCAACTGTTGGGCAAAGAGTACACGATAAAAAAAAAACTGTTGTCGGTTTTTTGATAAGTAAGTGTACATATAAACTATACTTAGCTTGATGAAAATAGTGAGATTTGATTAAAACTAAAGGTCATATTTTACTCAGACAAAAAAAAATAAGAAAAAAATTGAGGTACTTTGTAGAAAAGCAATTTAGGCCCTCTTGGATTCCTCTTACAATTTAGACCCAGTAAGAGCTACATGAACACTAACTAAAATAATGGAAATTATTAGAGATGCTTCATCTCAGTTTTATTTAAAAATCTGGTCAATTGGATTAATGTTAACGACAAGAAAACAAAATTCTACATCAATGTCAACAATAAAATTGATAGGGTGCTGATGTTGATTAAAAAAAATTGGTGGGAAACTGATCTCCTCTGAATTTTTCAAAGGTTTTAACATAAGCAATGTTCATTCATGAAAGAATGTGACAAAATTAAAGAACCTTAGTGAGCAAGCTCACATACCCCACGCCCCCACATATCAGATATCCTGCATTACTGAACTCCAAAAGTATCCTATAAGCAATATTATACATAACAAGAGGCTCTCAAGAAAGCACTCCATTTAGAAGTTTCAGAGAGATGATACTTGCTGTTTTAGCTGAAAATAGTGTAAGTTCAATAATTCCCATAAAAATAATCAGATCAAAAAGGCAGTAGAGTATGCACATCTACACATCATGGTCAACAATCCTACGCAATATGAAAGCAATCCATCAAGCAGTTACAGAGGAGTTGCAGTGACAAGAACAGGACTGACAGACGGACGGACGGACAGACAGACCAGTCAAAAACATTATACAGGAGCCTGTATCACTCACTTGGCTTTCAGTTGCCACAATCAAGGTAACATTGTAAGTTATACAGTTGATCTTCAGTTTCTCAAACTTTCGTAGCTCAAACACCTCCAATATCTTGAACTGTTTTTAAAGTCTGATCATGTTTTACAATATTTCTTTGTTGGGCCTTTTTTGACAAAAAACGTTTTTGCTAAGGACCACTTTCGACACCAGTTTTGAAGTCGAGATGTTATTCTGTAAATGGCAGTCAACAAACAATTTTCAACATCAGTTTTGAAGTCTCAACATCAATATCTACTTGGAAATCAAATTTCATTGAAATCGGACAATGTTGAATTTTCCTGCCTTTTTTGGCGGCCATTTTAAAAATGACAGTCAACGAACAATTTTTACATCAGTTGAGTTACGACATCAAGACCAATTTGGAAACCAAATGTCATTGAAATCGGACAATGTTGAATTTTCCTGCCTTTTTTGGTGGCCATTTTGAAAATGGCGGTCAACGAACAATTTTCAACACCAGTTTTGAAGTAGCAACATCAATATCTATTTGGAAACCAAATTTCATTGAAATCGGACAATGTTGAATTTTCCCGTCTTTTTTGGCCGCCATTTTGAAAATGGCGGTCAACAAATAATTTTCAACACCGGTTTTGAAGTCGCAACATCAATATCTATTTGGAAACCAAATGTCATTGAAATCGGACGATGTTGAATTTTCCCGCCTTTTGAAAATGGCCGTCAAGGAACAATTTTCATCATCAGTTTTGAAGTACACAGCATGGCAAACATTTCATCAATTTACACTTAACCTTCATCTTCTACAGTTTTGGAAATAAAAGATGAAAAATACGACAATTTTAAAAATTCAATGAAAAAAGGGAAATAACTCCTACAAGGGTTTATGGATTTTCTTCAAAATTTCAGGGTTGGTAGATCTTGATATGCTGAACATTTTTGCAATTTACACTTGACCTCTATCTGTTACACTTTTTGAAATAAAAAATAAACTGTGGACACAGGATATGTCTCACCCGTCCCTGCATCGCCTTAATTTGCACATTGATCTACTGCAGCAGCAATAAAAATAAAATATAATCTTTAAATCTGTTTACAATTTCCTTGGAAAAAAATGATGTGATCACTCATGCATGACAAAGAAGCCAGGGAAACCATCTGGGTGTGGAATTGGTATGTACTCCCCAAGACGCAACTGCATGTCAAATATCAAGTGCCTAGGACTACTGGTATAGGCTGTACAAACTGCTTGCTAAAAACTTAATGTGATCATTCATGTGTGACTAAGGGGCCAGGGCCACAATCCAGGCATGGAATCGGTATGTACTCCCCAAGACGCAACTGCATATCAAATATCAAGTGCCTAGGACTACTGGTATAGGCTGTACAAATTGCTTGCTAAAAACTTAATGTGGTCGTTCATGCATGATTAAGGGGCCAGGGCCACAATCTAAGTAGGGATTTGAGTTGTACCCATAATAATGCAACTGCACATCAAATACTATGGACCTACATGTACAACTAACATAAGCTTGTTAATTCACAATAGTTTAAAATTGTTGCCGCCGCCGCCAGAAACGCTATCCCTAAGTCTCGCTTCCGCGACTTTTTCGTCCCGGGCGAGACAATAAAAATGCACGAATTTTTGAAAATTTTACGGAAAAAGGGCAAAAACTCCAAGATGGGTTTTCTGATTTTCTTCAAAATTGCAGGGCAGGTAGATCTTGCTATGCTGATCACTTTTGCTCCTGTCAGATTTTTGATATCTGTAACTGTTTTCGAGTTATTGGCCAAAAACTGCAATTTACCCCATGTTCTATTTTTAGCAACGGCGGCCCTGTTGTTTGACCTACTGCCTAATCGGATAAAATTTTGAGAAGCCATACTCTGGTGATGATTCAGGCCAAGTTTGGTTACATTTGGCCCAGTGGTTTCAGAGGAGAAGATTTTTTAAATTGTTGACAGACGGACAACGGACGCATAGTGATGGCAAAAGCTCACATTGCCTTTTAGGCCAGGTGAGCTAAAACAAATTGTGCTTTTTTGGATATGATATTTGAATTACTATGTTCAGTTGCATTTTTCATCAATATAGAAATAACGGAACAGCAAAACATTCAATTGCTTTGAATATATATATTCTTTATATAGTGTTTATTGGGTGAATATAAATACCAAATTTATGTCTGACCTTTTATGCTGTCAAGGTCATTAGAAACATCTAGCTGACTGATATCAAAAAACCTAAATACAAATGAAAACTAAAAATAAAAACAAAGTATATTCATACAAATTAACAAAACAAAAAATACATATAAAATGTAAACAAAATGCAACAAATTATGGCAAATTATTTTGGACGGTTATGTACAGTTAATACTGGGGTTTCAAACAAACACAAATATCAAAATAAAAATAATGAATAAAAACAATTAGAATACAATGGTTTAAACCTGAGCTATCACATCAAATCTAGTCAGTATTTATTTTCATCCTAGGAAGAAAATTCATGCAACTATATTCCCTAGGTTTCATACAACTAGAAAGAAAAAGTTATACTTTGCAGCTAAAGAGAAATTGATAATTTGAAGTCAGAAGACAAAAAAGTTTTCAACCAAATCAAAATATTTTTCAAAATTTAACTTAGTAGTAAGTCTTCCACTGAAGACGTGTCGCCTGCGTAATAACACAAAAAATATTCAAAGTTCCATCAAACAGGAAGTGGGCATGCCAGAGATCCGAAACTCTCTTACACGGTATAGGCCCCCATACTGATACTCCATGCCAAATTGCAGAAGGCTAGGATACATGGTTCCTGAAAAATGCGACAGAAATTTTTCTGACGCCGACGCAAGACAACGGATAGTGATCCCTATATGTCGCCACTGCCTGAACGCAGGCGAAACAATAAATTATCACAGGTAATGTATATTCTTATTTCTTGTAATAAAGATAAAAAAAAATAAAGTACCTAAAAAAATTACTTTCACTTTATCCATCATAATTCATGATTTATAACAAATTCTTTTCCTCTGAATAATTTACAATTATATTCTTCTTATTTTAGGTATTTAATTGACATTTCATCAAGTTTTGAAATACTTCAACTACATTTAACACAATGGGAGACAACTCCTCTTTAGCACTGTTGTAATTTACAATACAACTAGAACATATGAATTTTTACATACATTTGCAACCATTAGGAACTGACAAGAAATGTCACTTAATAAAAGACCATCAATAAAGTAACTAAATGGTAACAAAAATTCTGATAACACAGTCATAATAATTCTTTTAATCAAATTTTTAATGATAATTAAAACAATACAAGAAACAAAATCACAACCAAATCCAGTCAAACTTCAGAGGCACAAACACCCTAAGGACTGATGAAAACAGTTCGAGATATTGAGGTCAAACCATGTTTAAATTTGAACAAAGGAAAGGGTTCAAAAAAGGTTCAAGATATCCATGATGTTTGAGTTCTTGCAGTCAGGGCCCTTTTCATGGATACTAAATGCCAGAAAAGTTAACAAATTATTATTACAGATCACTGTATTTATAATTCTAGTTCAATTGTATTGAAACTGTACTCTATCTTATGTTAACCAGTTTTTATCCATCTTTATATCATTCAAATTTAGCAAAATGTTTCTTTAAAGGTTCGGCTTATCTTTGTGAGAAACCAGATCAGAAAATTTAGCGTTGCTAGAAAATTTTTCAATGCAAAGGTTATTCTTATTAAATACATCCATTCTCTTAAATAATAGGACAAATGGAATTTGACACTTTTACTGTGAGTAGGACACAACAGTTATATAACATAACACTAACTTTAAGGTAGAAATATATCAACAAATTGTTTCAATCACCAACTGTCAACAAATGTATATTTTTCAATCATAAACAGACTTGCCTACCCTGCTCTGACAAAAATAAAGTAAGTACTTGAAAAAAAATTAGAAGTAAAGATAAAAATAGTAATGCACTTTATATCATCAATAAATACAATTTAAACACAAAAACCAACAATATACATATCAAGTAGACCTTTAATCAGATAGATATCTGGAAAGATCATTCCTTTTTATTACCAAAAATGCTAATTTCATCTATAATACATTGAACTGCCAAGAAATAGATTGGAACTAAAAATTTTCTGGAAATAAAAAATATTGACTGAGTCAACCATTGTAAGGGCATAAGACCATCTCAAAATTAGTGACTCTTTGTACCTTTGAAAGGGTAGGCAAGGCTGCACAAACTATATTGTCAACACAGATATGTAAACAGATTATTTGAATCACAAACCTTATTGTCAACAAATAAAAACAAAATGTATTGCATAGTATAAACAACATCAACATCAACATTAAATGTCAACAATAATATAAACAAAATTATCAACTTGTCAGCGAGGTGGATCTATACTGAGACTTAAAACATAAATATTTCTGTGAATCGTTGGGAGGTTCACCATGGATGTTTCGCCGATGTTCAAACACTTTTATAGGGACATGATGTTCCAGGTAGTTCTCTAGTGTATCCCATCCTCCTCCTACACGTACCATAATATGACGATTACCCAAAAACTGTAATGAAATAAATATTGAAATTAGAGAGAATACCCTCCTACACGTACCATAATATGACGATTACCCAAAAACTGTAATGAAATAAATAATGAAATTAGACAGAATACTTTTAATAAACCATTATAAAACAAGAATATTCGTCATTTTCATAAAGGGATGATCCATGGCTCAAAACTAAAAAAAGTATGCAATCTTTAGGACAATTCAAAGTCAGCTCAAAAAAATGTCTGTTGACCGTATTCGGTGTTAATTTTTGTGAATATTCATAATATTTGTTCTGTTAGATGAAGGACAAGGGAGTAACATTTCCAAAAAGATGTTTGAAACCCAAACAGTTTAATATGTCTATCCAAAGCCTTTGTTAATGGTTGTCTTATTGAAGAGTTGCAAACTATTTTAAAGTTATCACATAAGTGTTAGGTTTGCATATATCATTTAATGTTCATGAAAGTTAATTACGTTATGTAACATAAGCAGATAGTTTGTATCGTTAATCTTTTTTTACATAAGCATTCACACCAGTTCATTTGTAGTGTTATATTCAGGGACTAAATATGTGACTTCAAATGAACTAATACACAGAAAAATAGCCGAAATTTTTTTGTCAAGTTTCAAAATATTCCATGAGTGTAATTGTTGTACAAATCTTCACGCCAGTTTGTAGTGTTACAATGTAACGTAACTGTTCACAACAGTTTATTCTTAGTGATATATTATTTGATCAGTGATTTATATGAGTTTCCTTAGATCTCCTGTGGCAAATATTTTCAGTACTTGCAACAGCCCAACTACAAAAAAAAAATTGGTGAAAAATACCTTAGGCCACACACCTGATACTTCAAATATTGTCTCCAATAATAGACAGGCTCACAAGTGGGCTAATGCATTATTGTCCCAAATATTTTTTCGTATCGGAAACAAAACTTGCATTCTAGTTCATACCCGTTTCTTTGTAGTGATACTTAATTACATAAGTACTCACACCTAATTGTTTGTAGTATAAAGTTATTACATAATTCACATGCGTTTGTTTGAAGTGTTCTATAATTGTTGCATTTATCTTGAACGAGTTTAAAAAATGATGAAACAAGGCATGCTTAACATTCAAATGAATTTTGGAATCACTCCCTTTTTCCACAGGACTTATAAAAATTGTTACTTGTTTGTTCCTCCATAATGTTATGTTTTTTTTTTCTTTCAATTTTTTAAAGTACAGCCAGAGACTTACTGTGATAAATCACTGTGATAGACATTTCACACTAAAATTTTATATGACTTTATCTTTTTTTTTCCTGATTGATCTACATCATGTCAAGTTGTAGACTGCATCACTTTAAAAGGCAAAAGAAAGCATGCTGATAGATTAAACTGGAAATAAAATATACACATTTCACCAAGCACTGAGTGATAAGTCTATCACAGTGATTTATCATGGCAAGTCACTGAATGTACTGTAATTTTGTTTCATTTTTACAAATTCTGTTTTTTTTCTTCATTTTTTTCCCTTTAGGTTTGTATGTGCATTCCTTATAAGTTGTCGAAATGCGCATATGCAGAAATTAAATTTACAGTACCTTCGGTATTTAGTTATTTTTTTCATCTACACAAGATAAGAAGTACCTACCCTGATATGTACAACTTTACCAAATATCATATATTTTCCTTCTCCCAACTTCTTTATGTGCTGGTGACATTTACAGTTAAATGCAATTCTCTGAATCTATAAAATAAATC
>MJUU01072696.1:189569-201526 GCA_002080025.1 Modiolus philippinarum
TCATTTGTCATGGCAAGCCACATAAAGTTTTCAAATTAAGTCATTTAATTTTATAATTTTGACAACATAATTAACCTTCTTAGCACATTAGTCATCACTGAAAACCACTGCAACCACATAATATTATGTTGAAAACAACATGCAATAATACACAAAAATGATTAGACATAAATTTAACTTTACTTCATCAAAATTTTCTCTGAAATAACTCTTTGTAGTTCATTATGTACCAGAAAAACAGTGAATTAAGGCCACATGATGTTATAATTTGCCACAGTAACAAAAAATATTCCCTGCTCAACCTGCACAGAATAGACAATACAGATTGTATGACTCTATAATCAAGTACTAGATCCTGAAAATATAGACAAGAATCCCCTACTGCTCTGTATATTTAGTTCACTACATGTACTATCTATTTTGCAGCAGCAGGTTTATTATTTCTGAGGAACCAAACCACATTCCATCTTAGTGTCCAAAATTAAAGAATACAGTCATGAAAATCAAAATTGCAAACTGTTGTCCCATCTCTATTATAAAACCCATGGCAATGATGGAAAAAGACAAATCAATAAATTAATCATAAAACAAGGGGAAAGCTTTCAATGAAAAATCAAACCAGATTGTCTTTTACATGGACAGTATATATTACCCTGAGATCAAACCTGGCTATCTTAAATTAACATTTTTTAAAATTCTGCATTGATTAACCTTCCATTGAAGTGCCATATTTTTGAAAGTTTATTGAAACTGTCGAAAGTGACATTCCGACAATACTAAGCATCACATAGAACCTATTTGGTTAATTCACTCAAAAATGACAAATCATAATCCAAAAACCATGCTCTCTCTATTATACACAGTTGACTTCTAAAATAAGAACTTATGATAATGACAATTACATGAAGAGTTAGTCAGATAAATGATGTACCCTGTTAGCAGGTACGTGATAACATAAGAAAAATTTCCTATTTTGAAAACCGTGGAAGATTTTCTGTACTAGATTTGCTCCAGACAAATAATTTACCCATTTGGCAGCTCCATTTTCATCATATCAATAATCAGATGGAAAACTAAGTTAAACTAGAATTGCCCTTTATAGGACTATAAATAATCCCCGTAACAGCATGTTTGAGTTCAACTATCTGTAAAATTTGGCAAAAATAGAAAATTCCACCAAAATAGGAGGTGCACGTATTTGATGTATATATAAACACTGTGGATAGTTTCAGACATCTTGAAGAAGAACTGTAAGAGGAGTTGATTACACAAAATGGGTACCCTTACCTATAAAAATTGTCCAAAAATGAATAAGTCCAACTACTGCTCAAATTCAGAAAGAATTATAAAATGCAACCAAATTAGTAAGTGCACATGGTCAATGTATGAAGAAACACTCTGCAAGTTTCAGACCTATTGATTAAAAACTAAGAGGAGTTGATTACACAAAATGGGAACCCTCAGGGCCTCATCTATAGTGCATTTAGGGCCCAATTTCGGGCCCAATCTCAATGGGCAAAAAACATATTTTTTCCCAATTTCAAGATATCAAATTCCCAATGTCCAACAACATTGTTACAAAGTGTTAGTTTCGCGTTTTGTTTACATGAAATGGACTGGAAACCGTCAGTTTTGGGTAAACCAGTCACCTCATACAGCGGTAATGAAAGCTCAAGAGGAATGCGGAACAAATGCTCTGGTTCCTACATTTCCGGTTTGTTTTATGCTTGCTTTCGTAAAATATTGGGTACCAGATTGTTTATTCATCTTCCTCATCGAGTAGAAGTTGCCAAAATCGGCACTTAATGGATTCATAACTTTAACAAGGCACAGAAATTTAAGCAATAAAAGCCGTTTTAATAACTTTTACTTAACAAAGTAAGTGAAACGAACTGTTTGTTTCACTCACTACGTACGTTAAACTTAAGTCATCAATGTGTGTCCATGGGGCTTCAGAGTTAGGATTTTTTATTAACTGGCACCTTCAGTAAAACCCATCTATGTGAAGAGACAGCTAGTTGACTTTCTAAAAATTATAAAAACTTCTAGAATTGAAAAGCTTGCACTTAAAGTAAGTTTGATAATGGGATTTCTTTATTCATACATGATCACTTTGAACTCTGCTTTGAAGTAAAAAAGAGTGTAAAAAAAAGAAAGCACACATTATACAAATCAACTGTTTAACTGACTACTTTTTCCCCCAATTTTGAACAAATCGCGTGAATTTTCCCAATTGTAAAGGCACAGGACCCTGGGTACAAAAGGTGGGATTAACCCCTGACCCTGCCTATAAAATACTGTCAAAAAAAGTTCAACTATCTGTAAAATCCTGAAAAAAATCATAAACTATACCAAAATAGGAGATGGACATCTTCAATGTATATAAAAACACTATGCATTTCAGACCTCTTGATGAAAAACCGTGTGAAGAGATAATTATACAAAATGGATACCCTGCCTATAGAAAATTGTTGAAAAATGACTAAGTTCAACTATCTGCAAAATTTCAGGTCTCTCCGTAAATATCTGCAAGAGGAGTTGATTACGCAAAAGTAGTGCCCTATGTACAGACAAACGGACAGAGGGACAGGTTGAAACCTATATACCCCAAAACTTTGTTTGAAGGGGTATACAAGTTAATAACGAATTAATTTTTTTTGGCAAATAAATCATCATAATAAAATGCAACAGTATGATTTACTTGTTAGATCACAAGAAAAAGTCTGCCCTAATTATAACTGGGTTATCTGTTTGTTAAATAGCAATACCTCTGCATCCAAGTTAGGAACCTTGTTAGACAAAGGACGGACAATCTCTACCGGTTTACTAACAGGAATCTCTTCTTCCTGTTCTATTTCTGTTTCCATTCTGATCAGATTGGGAGGTTCCAATCCATACTTATAACCAATTCTTGCTACTTCTAACAAACAGTTGATTACTGATTTCTGATCTGTCTGGGAGACTAAAATGTAAAACATATATTAATACTTGGAGGTTTTAATTTATATTTGACACATATTCTGCCTACTAGTTATGAAAAGATACATACTTTTTATTTATTCTGTAAATGGTGGTTATCATTGTGAGAGGACCCATGGAAGATTGATCTATGCGTCATCATCTTTCATGGGTATATAGCCAACAAGAAGTCTAAACATCCTAGAATACCTGATGCCAACATGAAAAGTACATTGAAGTAATGGTGACTCTGAATACACTAAATAGGTTTCAAGATCATGCTATTCATATTTTATATGATTACTTATACTTACATTCGATCATTTTTAAAGATCTGGATATCTTTCACTAATGTAAGAAATTGTAACTGGGTTATCTATTTGTTTTCACTTGTGAAAAGATTATAATAATCAGCCATGTTCTGAAATGTGAGATTGGATAATTAAACCAGAGGGTTCACATTTAACAGTCAGAAACGAGGGTTGCGAAGTTTCTGATGATAGGAAATAAGAACCTGAGGGTGGAATTGTCCTGTCTCACATCTTTGACCATGGCTGATTATTTTTCTCACATTTCTTGGCCAAACATTAAAAGTAATAAACATGACTGTCATGAAACAAAATTGCGCTCTCTTAAAACTAGGCCACCTACTGTAAAAGAAATTCAATATTTGAAAAGAACGAGTGGGTTTTGGTTTTGTACCAAAGGTACAAAACTTAAAAAATTAATCTTTGAAGTTGCACTTCAGGGGTTTTCAAACTGAAGTGATGTGAACTTTGAAGTTGTCATGTCCTTTGAACGAAGTTGTGTATTTTTCTGACATTTAGCATTGTGACGCAATGTTATTTGCATTGTTATGTCAAGGGGGTCATGTGATGTGAGTTGCATGAATCTCACACAGAATTTATGCATACCAAACGTATAGAAATGTGAGGTATCTATCCCATTTGAAAATGCAATCTCAAACTGGAAGGATAAGATGTCATGTCCATTCCTAAGTCTTGCTAAGGGACAAACAAAAGATATCTCAGCCTGAAGGTTTGAGATCAGCCTTTCTCACCCAACCTGTAGTGCTTTCTATGTAGCCAATGCCTGGGTGAGATTTTTCCGTCTCACCCATCCATTTTCTGTCTCACCCACCCGCCTGGGTGAGAACACCTACTAGATCTTTTTCCCGTGGTTTTTGTGTCCGCTTGACATTCAAATTGCAAATGACTTCTTATTTCTTCTTCTTAGATAAGCACATTTTCCAACTATGTCGCCTTATAGAACTGTGTCTTTAACTCTTGATACCTGTTTCATGTACAAGATAATTCTGAAAATAACGTATTATCGTCTTTCCCTGCGCCTATCTCAGCTTGCAGAACACCTCCGCAAAAGGGATATCCGGTTGACCCGAACTTATCAAGAGGTTGACCTGGAGTAATCAAGGAAGTTCTCCTAACGTTTGACAAGCAACGTCCTTTTTATCCGTTTCACAAGAAATAAATCTTAATTAGATTAAGAATCTTTTAAATTTTCTGTTTTCAATTTCGTAAACGAATTACCATCACCAATACACAACAATACAAACGAGACGTTCGAAAAAATACGGAAACTAGGTCGCTGATAACTTCAGCAGAGCCACCATTTTGTTTACATTGTGACGTCATAAAAGTGCCTAGGAACTGGAAGATAAATGTAAACAATGGTGAGGTTCTGCAATGAAAAAAAAACGACTTTATTTCAATTTTCTAGCATGGTTCGATCAAAACATTTCTAAATTTAATAACGTTAGCCGATAAAAAATAGTGTGCATTTATAAAATAAATACAAAACATTACTCATTTTATAATAAAGGGAATGAATCTTGTTTCCTGCACAACCTTGGGAGAATTTGATACAATAAAAACCTAATAGACTATTGTATAGAAAGAAGAAATAAAAGACGATAAACAAGTTATCTGAATTTTGAAAGCTGGAATAGTGTAAAATATCATCCCGCTCGCCAGAATATAAAGCTTGGGGCTCGTTCGCTGTGCTCACTCACCCCTGTGCTTCATATTCTGGCTCACAGGATGATATTTTACGATAAACAGGTGTCAAAATCCAGATAACATATACATACTCAGCATTCAAAAATCCAGCTCGAGTCTTATGATGTCATAAAAAGGGGACGTAACTCCTGTAAGTAAACAAAAGTCAGGAAGGTCAAATTTCAGATCAATGATTTCAGTGTATAAGTAAACACAAATGAAAGCCAGAGTAAGCCAAAATAATAATATGTAACGTAATATGTTTTGAAATATTTAGTGTCAACAGAAATACAACCTTATGCTTGATAGTACCAAACATGATGTCAAAATGAGCAACTGCCCATTTGCATTGGCAGGGTGAGAAAACAAAACAAACACGGGTAGGTAAATCTCACACACCCTCAGGCAAGATTAGGTAGTCTTAACAACCTTAATCTTGCCCTTGGGTGTGCGAGATTTTCTTGTCTTGCACACCCACCCGTGGTAGATTCATATTATCTCACCTTTTCTAGAGGGATTGATGCTTTAAAGCAATAAAACTAACAAATTGCAAAACTTGCCAAACTATGTTCAAATTTAACATCACAAACGTTCCAGGGAAAATATGATGTCATAATTTGTATATAATGTTTACTGAAGCTGGATGGTAACTACACGGTTAACAATTGACATAAGATTTTAAATCTTCTTTTAAATAGAAATTGTATTACTTCTGGTTCATGATAGATTGCTGGTCAAAAGGTATATATTCATTCTTTAAATATAAACAGTTAGAATTATTAAATTAGACAACAAATAATAATGGATAAATCGCATGAAAATTCCAAATGATGGCAGACATCTTTAGTTTTTTGCATGTGCTTGAGATTTTAGTGAGGCATTCCTTTATATGAATGTATGGTTTATCTACCTGTATAACTCAATTATAAATCTTTTTTTTTATTATACAGTTATATACATCAGTAAATATTTCCTGTATTTAATCAAATATATATTTACTGGCTATTCAAAAAACAGCAAGCTATGCTTTCCCTCAAAAGTAAAAGTAACCGTTTCCTGATGCTTGTTTTTGTGGAAAACATAAACCTGCTTTTGTCCTCTTAGCCACATTTTTCATTCAACAAAACTGCATATGCATGCCATGCAATGAAAATAACTATTCAATTTTTCTATCTAAAACTTCTGCATTCTAACACTTAGTTCTCGCACGGCAGCAAACATATTCTTGTACTGCAAACTGAATTAATACCTTGTATCAATATACATACATTCTTTACATACTCAAAGGACATATTGCAACAAATAACCCTTGTCAAGTGGAACTTAGAACTCAAAATGAAACTAAATAACATTGTGTCTACAAGTTAAGATGTTCAAATCTGATTTGTGATGTGGTATATTTCATTTAAAAGGAATAGCTGGGTAATATTCATAATCATGTACCAGGAAAGTTTTAAAATTGAACAAAACTACACACTTTCAAAACAGGATAACATTCAGGATAGGAAACTCAATACAAATTTTAGCCTTCCCTGAATTGAACATTTCAATGTATTTGCTATATGTCTACATAAATATCTGAAAATATCAGCCTGCCTCAGGTGGTCAGGCAGGAGGGTAGGCTGTTATTTCCAACTCTAGATCTGGTAACATTCCCTTTCATCTCAAAGAACAACTACCAACAATCTTTATCTGTATAATATAGTGCTACCACCCCCTAAACACACTGCTACAAGATGCTTATCAAATCAGTGCTACAATACCTACAAACTCAAAGGAAACGTTGCAATATTACTACTCGGTAAGTGGTATACTGTAAACCAACTTATTTTCGCGGATACTTTTTTCACGTTTCTTAGTTCTGTTTAATTTTGCGGCTACTGATATTCGCGAATCGCCCGCATACGTAACAAACTTTATATATAATGAAATGAAGACAAAAATTATTTGGGATGATTTATTTTAGCGATTGTTTGGTTCTTGCGAAATAGCGAAAATAAATCGCTTGCGAAAATTAGTTGGTTTACAGTAATCCCTACTAACTAAACAATGACATTGCAACATATATCAACAATAATCATAATCAAAACAGTGTTTTATTCCCTACTTACTAAATGTATACACACTGCCACTAAATCAAACAATATCCATACCAAAACAATGCATACAAATACATATTGTGCTACCATACACTGATAATTTATCTTACCATGTACTCATTTCAACTGAAAAATTTCCATGGTACATGTATTAATAAATTTGTATATGCAATTCAGAAAGAATAAACTAAGCTTGGATGATTACAAAACACAACATGTAAAGTGAAACATTCTACATGAGTGATTTAGTGTTTCACCAACAATTGAATTCTCCTCCAACCGGTGCTAGGAGCCATCTCCAGCATGCTATGAGGTATGTTGAAGGCCTCATGGGGATTTCATGATAAAGAACAACAATACAGTGTTGTCCTGTTGATTGGTTCTACAATGTATTTGTACAGACTTTTTCTCATGTGCATTTACTCCATATCCTTTCAATGTTTATCCTGAAATTCTTTTTAACTAGACATCGGAGAGATGGCAGCCATCTCTGTGGGCCCTGCTGTAATATAAGTGCAAATTTTTGTGTGTGGTGTGGACACAGTACAAGTGTGGACACTATACAAGTATGGACACCATCATATTATCAAGATATCAACAAAATGTAAGCAATAATCTGACCTTGAAAACAAAGGTCAAGGTAAAAGGTCACCAATCATGGTTCATGACAGATCGTCTCGAAGTAATCTATCTACATGCAAAATATCAAAAGCCTATCTCAAAAGACAAAAAAGATATAGCCCAGACACAACTTGTCAGTATGAAAGCAAAAATCTGCCCTTGACGACAAAGGTCAAGGTCAAAGGTCANCAATCATTGTTCATGACACATCATCTTGAAGTGATCTATCTACATGCAAAATATCAAAAGCCTATCTCAAAAGACAAAAAAGTTATAGCCCGGACACGACTTGTCATTAGAAAAGCAAAAATCTGCCCTTGACGACAAAGGTCAATTGTCAAAGGTGACCAATCATTGTTCATGACACATCGTCTTGAAGTGATTTATCTACATGCAAAATATCAAAAGCCTACCTCAGAAGACATAACAGTTATAACCCGTACACGACTTGTCATTATAAAAGCAAAAATCTGACAAAGCCCGGATACGACTTTGTTACGGACGGACGCACGCACGGACGGACAGAGTGATTACTATAGGGCATCCGCCACTAATTATTTTTCTTCTTATCTAGAATTTTGTGCTGTGGTTTTGGTGAATATTGGAAATTTCTATTATAAGTGATATCTCATCTCCTGTTTTATATATAATATCTGGAACACTTCCTTTAATTTGAAGTTTGACAATTAAGAAGTCTTATGTACTGATTTCATTCCTGTAACTGAATGTCACAATACACATAGAAGACTTCTTGATTAGTTAATTATTTTCAGGCAATTGCAGTGTCACAATACTGTTGTCTCTCTGTACTATTGTACTGTCAATCTGCTGAGCCATTAGTGAAATGAAATACAATTTTTGTTTTTGTAAACAACTGCAGGATTACATCCATCTTATAGACCTTAATGAACTGGAAATTAAAAAGAGAGCACTGGTATAATATTATCAGTATCATACCTTGACTTACACCTCTATATATCTAAGTTTGGATCTCTGAAAACAAAGTTATGATTTCCTCTTTCCAATAGTGAACTTCCTGTTTTTGAGTAGTAATATTCCCACATCAACAGCATATGGTGTATACATTTTTCAACTCATTTGCTATTTTTGTGCCTGTAGTGTTTTGTCAACAAACAATAGCTTATAGGCAAAATTTTGATCAACTCCTGTTGGAATTGTCACTACACTAGTTTAATGGTCGTCACCAGGATATGACATATCGTTTCAATGTTTCTATTTCCGAAACCTAATTACATAATTTTGCAAAATAATCGACAAATGCAGTGGCGGATCCAGAATTTCTGTTCTTCATCAAGCCATTTTTTTTCTTAGTGCAATTGGAATAATTGAACAGAAGGCTGTAAAAATGCTTGTTTAAGCAATAAAGAGTCTTATCATACAGTCGTTTTTAACGTTGTTTGACCTCGATAGTTCAAACTGTTTTCATTGGTCCTTTTTTTGAGTTTGAGCCATCAAAGTTTGACAGTATAATGACATGAAACAATAGAATTCTGTTTTCTGTGGGAATTATGACATGAAACAATAGAACATTGATCTGTATGTCACACCAAAGCAATAAATATGACAAGATTTTTTAAATATTTTTACTGGTAATAGCATTCGCATTGCATTATAACAAATTATTTGTGGTAAGGTTTTGCTATCAAACAATATTTCTCCATAAATTTATCAAATTTGAGACAAAGTTTTTGTTTATTTTTATATTCTGCAGTTTAGATCAACCTAAAATAGAATTCACTTTTTATTGGTATTATGAAATTTAACTCCAGTTCAATGCCTACCTAGGTATTCTGTTTCAAACATAGAATCCTGTTTCATTCCGTGTTGTTGACACCATGACAGAAAATTAGCAGCATTATCTCTGGCAAACCAACTTCCTGATGGAGCATTGTTCTTACATCTCACCGCTGCACGTGGAACTGGCTAAAAATAGACAAAATAAAATTAGCAGCATTATCTAAGTAAACCAATTTCCCAATGGAGCATTGTTCTTAAATATCACTGCTGCACATGGAACTGGCTTGAAACAGAAACAAAATAGAGAATGTGTTCAAATGACACAGATGCCTCACCAATATTTAATGCAGTAGATAACCTAAGTCAATCAGGCATAGAATAAGTACCTGGTGACTGAATGGTATCAGGAAGTACTGTTGCAGATGATTGTTTTAAATATACTAAAGATTGCTAAAAAATATTTGTTGACAAATGGACCATAAAAAAAAATAAAGTCACTGAAGCATGAAATATAGGTCAGGAAAAATCATAAAATTATTTATGAATTATGTGGTACTCACTAAAGTGATTTATTTGATTTAACATCATTATAAAACACATCATAGTTGTGAAACTAGAGGCTCTGGGCTTGAGCCTGTATCCCTAAACTGACAAAATGCTTCTAGAGTCAAACAATACTCTATGCAGAGTCGACTCTGTAAAGGAAGAAGAAGAGGAAGAAGCAATGCTGATCACCAACCAGAGGCTCCCAGGAGCCTGTATCACTCACCTGGCTTTCAGTTGCCACAATCAAGGTGACAATGTAAGTTATACAGTTGATCAACAGTTGACAATGTTGAATTTTCCCGCCTTTTTTGGTGGCCATTTTGAAAATGATGGTCAACAAACAATTCTCAACATCGGTTTTGAAGTCGCAACATCAATATCTACTTGGAAACCAAATTTCATTGAAATCGGACAATGTTGAATTTTCCCGCCTTTTGGCGGCCATTTTGAAAATGGCGGTCAAGGAACAATTTTCAACATCAGTTTTGAAGTCGCCACAGCATGGCAAACATTTCATCAATTTACACTTAACCCTCATCTTCTATAGTTTTGGAAATAATAGATGAAAATATGAAAATTTAAAAAATTCGGTAAAAAAAGGGCAATAACTCCTACAAGGGTTTATGGATTTTCTTCAAAATTTCAGGGTGGGTATATCTTGATATGCTGAACATTTTTGCAATTTACACTTGACCTCTATCTGTTGCACTTTTTGAAATAAAAAATAAAAAATGCACAAATTTTGAAAATTTTACGGAAAAAGGGCAATGACTCCAAGATGGGTTTTCGGATTTCCTTCAAAATTGCAGGGCAGGTAGATCTTGCTATGCTGATCACTTTTCCCTCCACGTCAGATTTTTGATATCTGTAACGGTTTTCAAGTTATTGGCCAAAAACTGCAATTTACCCCTATGTTCTATTTTTAGCAATGGCGGCCATGTTGTTTCACCTACCGCCTAATCGAAAACAATTTTGAAAAGCCTTTCTCTGGTGATGATTCAGGCCAAGTTTGGTTACATTTGGCCCAGTGGTTTCAGAGGAGGAGGTTTTTGAAATTGTTGACGGACAGACAGATAGACGGACGATGGACGCATAGTGATGGCAAAAGCTCACATGGCCTTTTAGGCCAGGTGAGCTAAAAATGATTTTACGACAGATGACAGACGCCAAGTGATGGCAACAGCTCACCCTGGCTATTGCAAGGTGAGCTTCAAAATAAATTTTTTGAGATTCACCCCTTTTGCAAGAACGGAACATGCCATGTGGAATTCTTTGGCCTACTCCAGATTGGATATTTCCTCTTTCCTCATGAGCACACTAAAAGAACTGGTAAATAATAAATATTCTACAGCCAAATATACCAAAACACCCACTTTGGCTCTTTTAAGCCCTTTTATTTAAAATGGGATGAGCCATAATAACCAAAATTAACCCAAGGCTTCCTTTTACACCAAGAATTTTATTTGGATTGATCAACTTGAACGTAAATTATTGACCAAAAACAAAGTGTCTACATGGGGCAAAAACAACACCAAAGACACCAAAGACAACTACCATACCATGTTACCACCTCAAATTTTTTGCGGTTGTATACCGTAACCAGAGGCTCCCAGGAGCCTGTATTGCTCACCTGGCTTTCAGCTGCCATAATCAAGGAAACATTGTAAGTTATGCATTTGATCTTCAGTTTCTCAAATTTTTGTAGCTCAAACACCTCCAATATCTTGAACTGTTTTTAAAGTCTGATCATGTTTTACTATATTTCTTTGTTGGGCTTTTTTTGACAAAAAACGTTCTTGCTAAGGACCACTTTCGACACCAGTTTTGAAGTCGAGACGTCATTTTGTAAATGGCAGTCAACAAACAATTCTCAACATCGGTTTTGAAGTCGCAACATCAATATCTACTTGGAAACCAAATTTCATTGAAATCGGACAATGTTGAATTTTCCCGCCTTTTT